>BHFT01002943.1:0-65771 GCA_004320025.1 Laticauda laticaudata
AATGGCCTCAGCCACAGTGATGTTTGGTCTATTTAGCAGCTTACTCTGAAGTGTAGCGTCCTTCAACCTGAAGACCACGTGGTCCCTCATGGCCTCGTCCATGTTCTGGAACTCGCAGGCTCCTTCAATGAGTCTCAGGGCTGCTACAAAATCTCCGACGGTCTCATCTTCTTTTTGGTCTCTTTTGTAGAATTCGTGCCTTTTTCTCAAGTTGGAGACCACTGGTGCGTAATGTGCTCGGAGCATTCTGTTAAGCTTGGGCCAAGTCATCTGTTTAATGTCTCTTGGGTTGGCTAGCGCCTTTGCCATTTTAAAAACAGCTGATCTGCAGTGTGTAAGGAAGACTGCCCTCTTCCTTTGGTCAGATATCTCCTGCAGTTCGTTGCTTTCTAAAAACATTCGAAAGCGATCGAAATACAACTCCCAATCCTCCTCATCAGGGTTGAATGGTGCGGGCGGTGCATTGTTACCAGCCATCTCTTTTGCTCAGTTCTGATTGCTGTGTGCTTCGGTCTCGCTCTTCTACGATGATCCCACCTTCGTCACCAGTGTTCGGAAATAAGTTGCGCGAGACCGAGTTCCAACAACAACTCTTTTATTTTAACAAGTAAGGCAATGGTAATGGAAAAACAGCCCAAGCCACAGCAGCCCTTCTTATAGTGGCTTGCTCATGGATTGTGGCCAGTGACAGTACTTTGAGTGTTCCCGCCGTAAGGCGGGCCAATCAGATTGGTTCCCTAATACCCAATCCAAGAACGGCCTTCTCAGCCAATCAGATTAAGGCACTTGGTGTCTACCAAGTTCCATACACAACACTAGTGATTCCCATACTTGAGATAACTATTAGATAAAATATAATTGAATTGCATTCCACATCAAGAGAATATCCAAGCAAAAGCAGGGAAGAGGAAAAACTCAAGGGTTTACACTCTGGAATGCAATCCTAGATTTTGATTTCATTGTACTGCAGTAGGCAAGTGGGCAAATCATCTCTTGTCTATTGTTCTTGTTGTCTACAATAAAGATTAAGACAATTTTTGTTTTATTAATAATTACAGGTTTGTGTAATTATGTATTTTTACTGTTCTCTGCCTAAAGACATTAATAGAATTTTGATTTGATCTATATAGTTCAATGTGTATCTGAGATTTTTTTTTTGCCAAAATAATTGCTGAATAAAATATTGTGGCTAGTTGTGATGTCATGTCCTGGCATGATGCTTCCCATTGCTATGTCGAAAGACAAGTTGCCTAGAGACCCAGGATTAAACTACAACTATAGATCCTTTCACAACCTGCTAAAAGTTGATCAAGTTGTTAATACCTTTGTTCAGTTTCAGAAACAAGAGGTGGTCATGTTGCTGTTGACAGAAAAGCTACTGTTAATAGCTTTTCAACATTGAATACTAGCCTCTTTGTCTTAGAATAGAGTTCCCAAACTTTCTTCTTCACAGCAAGAATATGATGATACAAATGGAAATCATGAAACCTAGCTTCACAAATGGGCATTGCAATTATTTTAAATATCCCAGGATCTCCCTGTGAGTTCTGCAACAGTTTGGGACCCTCAATCTGAGAAATATGATAGAATCCAAGCAATTTTTTGCATGCCTCACTCTACGTATATACTCTCTATATACTACATTTCCCTGAGACCAGATTATTTCCTTGAAAAAACACATGTTATATAAGTAGCACATAATCAGGGAAGATGTAAAATGAGGAATTTTCTTTCAAATTCAGAGCAGACTACATCTGCACATCTACAACTAGAGACCTAAAGGCTAGGTCCCACTGGCCGATGGACGCAAAACGTATGCATAAAGGACACAGGGGACGAACAAAATTTTGGGGGTGGCTCCATCCATTGTCATCTGCTCCAAAAACTGGTGAAAATTTGCATAAACAGAACAGAAAAGAATGGAAAAAGAACGGACGTTTGGGTAGTACGTAGTGGGTGGTAAAGGGTATGTTCAAAGGAAGCTAGCGGATGACAGCCGGATAGAAGCGGATGATACCTCCAAGGCGGCTCCAGGGGAGAATGAGAAAAGTGGATCGCAAAGCAGAAGGGGCGGAATGCCATAACATATAAACAAATGCCATCACAGACGCCATATTAGAAGCAAAGCGGATGCTGCATGGATGTATATCGGAATGCCAATGCATTCACTGCGCATCGCAGGGGGCATGAATTGGAGTCAGCTCGCTGCAATTATAAGAAGGATGCAGCACGCATTGCAGTCAGCATTCAGGGGAAATGTACGTGGTCTTGCCACATACACCTAAGAAGTGAACACCATGGTCGTCAGTCAGGGAAAGAAGAGGAAGCCTGTACCTACCTTCGTTCCAGCCCTGGCAGAAGGACAAGCAGCATTCCCACCCCTTGGCACTGACCTCTGACCTGCTCCTCTGCTGCTGCTCCTGCTGCTGCTTGCTGCTGCTATGGTGGGGACCAACCCAAGGCCCTCAAAGCCCTGCTGCCTGAAGGCCCTGCTGCTCAAGCCCCTGAAGCCTGCTGCTCAAGCCCCTGAAGGCTCTGCTGCCGCAAGCCCCTGAAGGCCTCTGCTGCTCAAGCCCCTGAACGCCTGCTGAAAGCCCTCCAGAGGGAGGCAAGAGTCAAGGGAAGGAGAAAGGAAAGAGAAAGTACACTACCGTTTCCGAGAGCATGAGGATGAGGTAGCTGGATGGGCTGGAGGGAGAATGATACTCTGGAGAAAAGGGCACAGGACTCTATCCGACACAAACAGAAGAAGCAGGCCGGCGTTGAAGGAGAGCACAGGCAGAGAGCCTGGCGACACTGCAAGATGTCCCTAGCCTGGCGGTAGTGGAATAAGCCGATGTCAGCACCTGGTATGGCCAAGCTACACACCTCAAAAAATCCGGGAGGCCGGCTATCCAAGCCTCATGACCAGGAGCATGTACATATGGCCAAGTGAGTTCCTGACGTTATGGGTGAGATCCGTCACTGAAGACAGACACGAGCCGCCTCTGCACACCAACCTCTCCCCACACACCACCAAGACAGACACACCAGTCCATGTCCTTCCAGCCCAGACAGAAGCCAGCGCAGCCTGTGACCAAGGCAGGTATACTTCAGGTTCCTTTCAGAGAGAGACCCCCATGGCAGTATGACCCCCCCCGACACTGTCATTCCTGCTCCATGCCCGCAACTGTGACTTTGTGGAGGATCACCCTTGTTCACAAATGAAGCGCAAGGACAGGTCGCAAGTAGGCAACCCATAGCCCCTGTCCATCGAGCCCAGCATTCGACTCGCAGGGCGAAAAGGCTCCTAGACGGAGACGGCCCATTTAGAGCAGTCAAGAGCTACTTGGGGCGACAGTACCGCACGTCGTTGCGAGATCAGAGACAACATCAATGAAGACGCAGCACAGAACTTCTCGTCTCACGCTTGGTACCACTTGGACATGAGGATCCTCGGGTCCCCACCAAAACTTCATCAACCTACGTGAGCCCACACCCTCAGAGGACTCGCCTGATGGCCTCAGTACTTCAAGGTGCGATGAAGGACGAGGAAATAACACTCTCTGCTACAACCTCAAGGCCCAGCTGAAGTGCTCCTTACCCGTTGCCAGGTCTGCTCTCTCTCTATCTTCCCCGCGATGTCACAGCCCCTTCCACGACGGCTTTCAAACAGCCCCCTCACCTACCAAGGCTAACGACTACCAGGACTACCCACAGCAACAAACAAGACACTTCCCAGTCCAGACAGGTTCATTTGCACACCGACAGACCGCCATTCTCTCACCCAAGCTGCAGGACCAGAACAACCCACTACACTCCTCCTCCTCCACCCCACAGCCAGCCGGTCAATTGACAATCTGTCATCAGACTTGGCCTCACATCTCAGGTACCTCGATGAGGGGCCCTCCTCAACCTTCTACGGGACTCGAGATCAGTCTCTTGGACACCTTCCGCCACTGACAGGTACGACATGACGGACGATAGTATCTAGGAACTCCCTGTATGTTGGTTACTGGCCATCAGGGTCCGTGTGGACCTCGGATTAGGTCAACAGCGCCCTAATCGTTCACACTGCAGACCAGCACAGAGTCAAAGCCCATGAATGCCACCTCCACAGTCCCTGGCCCGGCCTCACACATGTGAGACCATGTTGACGGACCAATTATACTCAAGTGACCTTGGAAGAAGTAGTTCAGAGGACTAAGAGTTGGTTTTACGTTGTTCACTTTATCTTGTTAAGACCACCTTAATTAATAGTACTTTTTAACGTTGGTTCATTTGCGCCTTTTTATTAAACGTTCATAAAGTTTTACTAAGAAAGTTAATAAAGGCTCATACTCTCTTACTTACAGAACTTGTCATCATTTTTTTACCTATGTAAAGTGTTGGTGAAAACTTTTAAACAGAATGGTAGTCCTTTGCTATGCTTGTGGGATAGAAGGATTAGTTGTGGGATAGATAAACCGTCTCAGTGCAAGCATAGTGGACTGTCATGCGAATCCACCATCGCCACGCTGCTCACACATATGGACTTTATTATCAATACAATTTATTCATTTGATCAACACAGTTTTAATAACAAAGCTCTTTATTAATGCACCTGAATTCGTTGTAACGGACCCAGCTACATACATGGCACAATCTCATCAGTGCGATGAGACAGGGCTGAGGAACAGCATCATTTCAGATCTACCATCGTGTCCTTTGCGAACTCCAATGCCTCCAGCTGGGCGAGTTGCCCAGTGTTTCAGGAGTTGCGCTCGCTTGCATCCTTCTTTCCTCACGTGAAAGCTCTGTTGGGCCTGGTACATTCCACAGTTTCTGATCAGGTTATCGCCCTTGCCTCCATCACCAGGCCATGTCCCCATTGGCCCCCCCCTTGTTGGTGGTCCACACTGTTCTGCAACATCCGGTAGCGGCTGCGCATGAGATTGTGCAGGATGCCAGCAAGCTTCCACCATGCTCCCATACCAAATGTATGTGCTCATTGCTGCATGGTGGCTGAGAGTATCTGGAAACTCCTTGGCCAGGATGCCAAAGGCGTTCCCACCACCCATTCTTGCCCTGGACAGCCTGTATTGAAAGATCCTCTCTACACGGGGGGTATCTTGAACTCTCCGGCTTCAATGAAGGTAGTTCGTGAGGGAGAAGGCGTCATCACAAGATGAAGTAGGGCACCATCTTGTGTGTCATGTAGGGTAGGGGTCCTGGATCTGGAAAACCCATGATGAGGTTGCGTTCCAGCCCATCCTTGAGGTACTAGCAGTTGTATCCTGGCCATCTGAAGCTGACCCGTTGTACCTGAAGCATTTGATTAGATGAACTTGTACGTCAGCATTCAACCATGACAAATGAAATGATACTGAAAGAGCCCTTGTAGTTGAAATAAGTGGACCCTGAGTTGGGTCGGAGCTTTGCGAGCAACGTGCGCTTCCCAATGCGAGTGGCTCCGGATATCGGTCTACATTCATGGCCCTCTGGTCGGGATAAGTTCCACTCCTTGATACCATCTGCTTCTGCAAGTTTCTCCTAGTTCCTCATCAGCGCTAGTTCAGTGGTGGGCATTCGAGGAGCTCCTCCCATATTCTTCATGATGCTGCAACCACTCTCTGACCACTTTCTGTAAGGTGGACCATCCACGCAGTACTGCATTGATGTGGTTTGACCGAGGCGAGGTGCCGCAGTACGTGAGTGCCGACTCAGTAACGGAAGAGTCGGTTGAAGGCTAGAGTGGATAGCTTCGGTCAACATGGGCTCAGAGGCTCTCCAACGTTAGTTACGAACATGTGGTAGCCTCCTCAATGAAATAGTAGATCAGTGAGAAAACTCGCGAAAGAAAGCCAAGACCGAGATACAGCAGTTATTTAACCCAGGTTAATACCTGTTTACGGACTCGGAGTAGACTTGGAACATATGTCGGAGGAGTCTCTGGTGGCAGTTCACTAGTCGCACCGGGTCAATCGTGCCACTTAGTCTCGAGTCTCATGGACAGATTAACGGATCCTGTCTAAGTAGCCCACCACTGGCTCAGCTGACGTGGACGTTCACATGGAATCGCCTGGGCTTCAATGATGTGCCGCCTATAGCTTTATGCCAATTCTCTAACCATATCAACTAGGTTATATCCGTCCTCATCTCTAACCGAACAACAACAGTCTGTCCTACATCTTAAGGACAGTGTAATCGCTTAGTGTGTGGGGTGAAGGGGATCCGGAGATAGCTAAGATAGCATGAATGAAGAAGCGGTCTGGTGGGGGGACAGACGTGGATAGATATTTCGTGCCCACCAATAAATTTGAAGTAGGGTAACGGAGGGGGTCAGCCATGGAGCTCTGGGTACCGCCAGGGATGGAAATAGCATACAAGGTGGTCTAGAGGAAACGTCTCCTGACGACACTAGCCTGAAGTTATGATTGGAAGACCAAGACCAAGAGTGAAGAGGTCTGTACCCACGGCTGCTGGGACTCATACTGAGATCCAGATGATTTTTCCCCCTTTTTATAAAGGAAATATCGGTAGTTCCTCTAGTATCCTTCTACCATTTACTCTTAGACAATCTGCCGACATCCCCTAAAATATCCGAGATACATCCCACGATACAAACTCGTTCTTGTCCGTTTTAATCTTTTCATATACCGAATGCATACGCTTACATCCTTTCTATTTCCCATGCTATCTAACACTGTTGAGCGTTTCCGTGCACCTTTCGTTCTCCTCTTCTGTTTTCAGCTGCCAGCGGATTGTGAGTTGCAGGGGATGGCCAGAGGATGCAGAGAGGATACAGTGGATTTTTTAATGGATGATAACGGGACAAAGAACATTTTTTGCCCATAACATATGTCGGCGATGTACATCCGTATTGTGCGGAAAAAGTTCATCCGTTCACAAGTTTTTGTGCAGCTGCAAAACTTCTTGCGCGGATGAAATCGCAGTGGAGTGCAGATGCTTGAGGGATAGAGCATATGAAACACAGTTGGCAGTGAGTCACACAACGGATGCATAAGCATTTTCCAATGGATGGCAAGCTTTTTTTTAACGTTTTACATCCTCTTTGCATCCGTAAGTGCAGTGGGACAGGGGCTTAACTTAAACATAATTTAACTTAACTTAAACATTCCAGTCAAAAAGTGACTATCCATTGTGAAATCTATCACTTTCCACAAAGCAATTATTTATTTCTGAAGAACGCTGTTAAGTTTCATCTATTAGCCAAGGTATGGGATGGTAAGGTGTGGTATGAAATAAAAGAGGTTTTGCTGACTAATTTGAAAAGGTATCCCAGAGACCATGGCAGATTTCATCTAAGTATGCACAGGTCATAATATAAGATGTAAGGTAGAATAAAGACAGAAAAGGAAGGTGCCACTGTGTTCCACTTTTTTCTTTCTATCTGCTCCTCTATAACCACAAAACTGAGATTTTAATAGTTGTATCTATGGAACTGGAATTTAGCACATCTCAATTATGGTAGTGCTCAAGAAAATTTGAGCCAATGTACATTAGACCTAACTCTTTATTGTGGGTAACTTGCATTGTCTCCATGAAATTCCCCTCTCTAAAGCATTAGAAATATACACTTGTGAAACTCTTTCCTAACTGATGTAATCTATGTTCAGAAAGAGCAGAATCTATATATTTCAAACACAGAGATCACCTTAGGTTGAGGCTTTGTCCTCTTTTTCTCCCCTTTCTGGGGATAAGTAAAATTGTGCCACAACTTCTGGTTAGATCTTCCATTTTCCTTCAGAAAGAAAGTAGGTAGCTCTGTTACAATAGCTGATCAGATCAGCATTTTGGAATATTTAACGTAGCTCCTCATCTGTGATTTTGGTGATTTTCATTTCAGCAGGTATCAAGGTATATGTTTCTTCATTACACACATCTGCCATACTGAACCTTTAATTTATCATCAATGGCCTGAGCCACCTGACCATTATTTTTATGGTAGTTGGTCTCTTTTCTTTAATGGCCCATTTAATTCCCAACAATAGCCTCCCCTCCATCACAGAAACAGTTCATCTACTGGACAAGGATTTCAGAACTTCTGTTCCAATCTTCTGTAAAAAATTTTATGGCAAGAAAGACTGGAAACAGATCAGCTTATCTGAAGAACAATAAGAACTTCTATTATGTTCTGTAGAAAAGCTAAAAAGCTAAATACTTTGAAAACATTCCAATAACTGCTATGTATGAAATGCAATTCTATATATAATGAAATCAAGATTCATATTTGGTTGCTTTCTCTCATCTATACAGTGTAATGAAACGATTGTCTTTTATCTGGATTTAAATGGTAACTGGCCATTCCAGAGCTATGGAAGACTGCGACCTAAACTACATCCTCCTGCATCAAGACAATGTCCACAAAAGCATGTGTACATGTAAACTTTTGGGGACAATCCTGGACTTTAATTTCATTGTACTGTAGAGGGAAAATGATCTGTTGTGTATAAGGCTTTATTCATAGCTGCAATAAAAATTCTAATCTAATACAATTTTATCTACTAAATAAAACATTTAATTTTGTGTTAAGTCAAACTGGTAAATATAAATCCTTTGAATTATATGTGTAAGTTGCACTACAAGCCCACCTAATACACTGTAACACATATTTCATATAAACTGGTGGACTTACATCATGATCACATACTTACACACGCACACATAATTTTCCGTACTATTCTATTGAAATAAGAACTCAGAAAACATATTTTGGTTTTAATTTTTTTTTTCTGTTCACATATAATGTGTTTTATATGTTCTCAAGCTATTCAGTTTATAAGGGATGATTGGTAAATATTTATTGTTTTCTACCTCTAAAGAGTAAACTTCAAAGTTACATTTCTCCTCTTGGGTTTCTTAAGCTGATCAAACAAGCTGAAATAGTAATTATATTGATCACAAAATAAATCATAACGAATATGAATTTATTATTTAACAACTAATTATGGGCAAAGGTGATTTTTTGATTTAAAAAACTTCTCAGAAATTTAAAACTTTATGCAAAATGTTCTTCAAGTCATGCCTGCCTGGGGAGAAAGGACACAATTATCTTGATAATACATTTATATTAAGAATTGAAGGGAAATTTAAAATACATAAGTTGTGCACATAAGTCTTAATATAGATTTTTTTACATATGAATAAATATATTGGCATAAGCAAAAGACCTGAGGAAAAAAATGAATTATAATATTTTATTTTATGCCTTTAAAAGAACATTTCCTCCTGGAGACTGCCCATACTGTTCCCTGACATTTTCATGGCAAGATTTTAGAAGTGATTTGCTCTTATCTTCTTCCTACAGCTGAAAAAGGGTAAAGCCCATGTCACACTGCACCAACGGATGCAAAGAGGATGTAAAACGGACAAAAAAGCTTGCCATCCATTGGTTAACGCGTTGTAACTCACTGCCTCGCGGTTTTGCCTTCCTCTCTATCCGTCCAGCATCCGTTTTATGACGTTTCATCCGCTCAGAAAGTTTTGAGCTGCCCAATAACCTTTTGAGCGGAAAAATGTTATCAATTGTTTATCCGTTCTGCATCTCTAGGCATACGGGGGACAATCCGTTCTGCCATCCATTAACGCATTGCTATATTCCGCTAAGCATCGTGTGCATATCTGCACAACTCAAATCCGTTCCAGCGGTAAACGGACCGCAGGGAGGAAGCAGAACGGACCCGCAGCGTTAGTAGCACAGATGGAGAAAGGATGCAGCTCATCCACTCCTGCGTCCACTCTGCCTTCCGCTCTGCGGAGCTCCCTCTTCTAAAGCATTCTGACGAGTGCTGAGTAATCATTGTCCAGGCGCTTCTTGTATAGCACATCGCATACACGTTAGGGCATCTCGCTTCTGCATTCCCTGCTCTGCATCCTCTACGCATGCATGCTCTGCATCCTCTACGCATCTTCTATACATCCCTCTCTGCATCTTCTATACATCTGCTTCTGCGTCTCACCCACGTCCGTTCCTTTTCCGTGTTCTCCGCTCTGCTTATGCAAATTTTTGCGCCAATTTTGAGAGCGGATACAATGGATGGAACATTTTTGCTCGTCCATTGTGTTCTTTTTGCATCAGTTGGGCAAGTGTGACATGGCCTTTAAACTGGTTACTGATTTGGCAGCGCTCACTCGCCCAAGCGAAAGGAGATGAGTTGAATATGGCTAGGACTGCTCGATATGCACACGCACCGAGATAAAAATCAGGAGTTTCATATATAATATAGCTTTTTCATGAGCTATGCTCTCGCAGCGTGAGAGAGAGAGTTTCTCTTTAGCACTCACTCTCATATAATATTAATCAGGTGAAACTGAAAAATTTAGAATATCATCAAGTAAGAGTAATCTTTTGTCAAGTTATGCAACCTTAAAAAGATGAAAACTAAATTATATGAGATAGACTCATTACATGCGAAACAAAGAGTAGTTCCAGCTCCAATGGGAGAATAGACTAATAAATTGATTATAGATATCATCTGTTATGCTCATTATGGATTATGGATCATGAACAAGCCCAAATCCACAATTCTCAGAAACATTGAATATTGTGAAAAAGGTTCAATATTCTAGGCTCCAAGTATCCACTCTAATCAGCTAATTAAGCCCATCACACCTGCAAAGGGTCCTGGAGCCCTTTAAATGATCTCACAGTATGGTTCAGATAGGAATCAAATTTTCATGGGAAAGACTACTGACGCTGACAGTTGTGCCAGAAAACCATCATTGGCACCACCTCAACAATTAAGGAGGGAAAAGCCTCAAAAGGTAATTTGGCAAAAGATGCTGGATGGTTTCCCAAAAGTGCTGTATCACAAGCACATTAAATAGAAAGTTATGTGGAAGGGAAAAGTGTGGAAGAAGAAGATGCACAAGCAGCAGAGATGACCCACAGTCTGGAGAGGAATTGTCAGGAAAAGGCCATTCAAAAGTGTTGGGGACTTTTCACAAGGAGTGGACTGAGGCTGGAATCATGCAATCGTGAGCCACCACACACAAATGAATCCTGGACATGGGCTTCAAATGTCGTATTCCTACTTGTCAAGCCGCTCTGAACAACAAACGTCAGAAAATTATCTTACCTTGGCCTAAAGAAAAAAGAACGGTCTGTTGCTCAGTGGTCCAACAAGTCCTCTTTTCCTGATGAGAGCAAACTTTTGCATCTCATTTGGACACTAAGGGTCCTTGGAAAACAAGGACACCAGAGTCTGAGGAAGAATGGAGAGGCCAAAACTTCTATACACTGCACCAGATGCTTGAAGTCCAGTGTGAGTTCCACAGTCTGTTGGGTTGATTTGGAGAGCCATGTCCATCTGCTCGAGTTGGTCCACTGTGCTTTCATTAAGTCCAGGGTCAACTTCAGCCGTGCTACCAGGAGATTTTGGAGCACTTTCATGCTTTCCTTCCACAGACAAGCTTTATGGGGATACTGACTTTAATTTTCCAGCAATTTTCTCGCAACAGCACCAAAACCTGGTTCAATTGACCATGGGGCTTACTGTGCATTGATTGGCCAGCAAACTCACCTGGCCTGGAACCCCTAGAAGAATCTATGGGCATTGCAAGAAGAACAATGAGAGAGATGCACCAGAACAATGCAGAAGAGTGGAAGGCTGCTATTGAAAGCATCCTGGTTTTATTGAAGCATCCAGTGCACAGGCTGATGAGCTTCCATGCACATCACCGCACTGAGGCACTAATTGCTGCAAAGGGTGCCCAAACCAAGTACTTGAATACATTTGAAATACTTATAACTTTTCAGAGGTTCCTAATATTATTACTGTACAATCCTTGTTTTATTGATTGCATGTAATATTCTAATTTTCTGAGATTGTGGATTTGGGGTTTTTATGAGCTGTAGCCATAATCATCTCAATGTATGAAAATCGTAGCTTTGAACTATCTTGCTTGCATGTAATGGAGTCTATCTCATATATTAGTTTCACCTTTTAAGTTGCATTACTAAAATAAATGAACTTTTGCACGATATTCTATTTTTTTGAGTTTCACCTGTAGATATACAGTATATCCTGAATTGTTTTCTGTAATGTTAATGTAGAAGACAGATAACTAGAAAACTGGTAATTTAACTCTATAGAATGCCAAGAAATCAGGTTCTCTTGAAGATTATACAGTTTTTTATTCTGGAAAACTCAAGAGCTAGGTATTTAATAAGCCTCTATCAGTTCTAAATTAGTTGCATATACTGTAAGTCTTTTGTTTCTGCTGTAGAATATTATTCTCAAAAGACTGTCACAGATTCTGTCTGCACTCTACTTTCTCTTTCAGATGCATCACATAGCATCTGCTCTGGTTTTTGAATCCCACTGCAATCAGTATTTTTAAAAAAAAGCTGTTCAATCTTATCTGCAGAAACTTGCATTTTCTGACATCGTTCTACAATGTAAATCATTTTGTAATCTTCCAATTGCTTTTTCTACAGATTGCCCCACAAACTCAGCAATTGCTCTTTCAGATTAAACCAGCTGAGAGTAACATCTGCAATGATATTTCCTTACTTTTTTCCCACATGTTGATGATTCTCTTGTCTAGCAGAGACTTTATTTCAACTTTCTTCAATTTTGGTTTATTCCAGATGTGTTGGCACTGCAACATCCAGAATTTCTAGTCTGGGGAAAGTTGTAATCAATCAATAATGTTGGTATACATACATATACTAATTTTCTAAGATAAATGAAACATACCAAATCATAATATGTGCTATATTTCTATTTCTGAGAAGAAGAAAAAGAAAGCAGGGCTCAAAAAGGATGAAAAACTATAATCATATTTCGAGTATTGTTATCAGCACTGATAACAGTATCTGTCCTGCTTTGCAGTTACTTAAATTGCATATGAATGTGTGGTAATACTAAGGGAGGACATATACAGTGGTGGTNAAACCAGTTCCTCTGATGATCAGCTGAGAGGATAAAAGAAGCAACAAGCGCATGGGTGGGTGGTAGGGACACTCCTTGCTTTTCGTTTCTTCATCCTCTCAACTGATTGGTGTGTTAGGGACACACGTGCACACACGTTAGGGATGCACACATGCACATTAGGGGCACGCACGCACATGCAATCGCCAACTGAACTGGTAACGACCAATGTAGGAACCCACTACTGGACAAACATCAATGTATAAAGAGACACCTTTGACATAAGTATCAACCTTAGTTTTAAAATAAATAAGATTCCTAGATACATCATTCATTTCTCTCTTAAGTAAAAGAGCTTATTAAACAGGAGTAGTCTTAATAGAGCAAAAGTGTATAGTGAATGCTATAGTCATGAACACCAGATGAATACATTATTGTACCAATTATAAGTCATTATAATTGAGTGGGGAGTGTATTTATTCAGAGCCATCTGAGGCATCATTAAAGCCTTCAAGCTTCATTTCAGACACCAAGCATACATTGCAGAGCAACATGATTTCACTGTATACTTTCACCTACAAACCAGGTATCTGGTGTCTCATTATCATAACAGTATCAAAAACTTTTGGAATACATGAGCAGAAGAAGGTGAATAAATGACATGTTCTTTAGTACAAAAACAGCTTCAGTATTTTCTCTATTTCTCCAGCCTCTGCGCAAATTACAGTGACTTTTGAAAACATGTGCTGTGAAATCTGACGGTGACCATGTGGTTTTTCAAATATTTCTTATCCCTGCCACATATTCTTCACATTCTTATCCCTGACACAGAAGGAAAAATTATAATGACAAAAGAAAGTACCTTTACTCTTTGCTTTTTGAGATCTTTTTCCCCAAGCAAGAAGACCATTGTTCAAAGAACCATACCTCCTTTGCACAGAAACATTTCTAGATGCAATAATTTACATTCTGGAATATAAAGCCAGACATTTCTGAATGTTCATCTTTAAATTTAAAGAAGCTGCTGCAAAGCAGGTCATAAAATACTGGGCTGAGCATATGATTCATCTAAGTAACTTTCTGTGAATTAAGAATGTTTTCTTCCTGAAACCAATTTCAAATGAACTCTCTCACAAGCAATGATAACATAAAGTATGACTATACTGGAAAATGAAACAACATATATTTATTTTCTCATGGGATTTTACATACTAATGTCATTTCCATTTTGATATATATTAATTAAAATTTCCTAATCAGTGGACTTGTCATGTAGCAACAATTCATAGAATCTACTTTCTATCTTCCCTTGTTCTAAGTGTTCTGACGCAGTTTTAGCAAGTAATGATAAGCCACTTACTCGCGAATACAAACCCTTTTCAAACAGGACAGGAACAGTCTTTCATTCATGTGGATAAACAAAAATCAAAGGTAATTAGTTCCAATAGACCTGGCCAAGAACTCTGAATTGCTTGCTAAAAGTGAACAGTTGTCTGTGATTACTGGCCACTCCCAAACCCCTACTTCCCAGCCAGGGAGGGGCTGGCTAGCATTCACTTCTGCTTTTCCTTGAAAGATGGCTTACTGTTTCCCGTTGCTCTCCTATCTTTTCCTCTCTGTGCATATGCATGTCTGGGATGTGCCCAATCTGTTCCTCCCATGCACTCATCTCAGGCCCCAAGCATAGCTACCTCTCCATCTGGGGGAGGACAGAACACCCTGGCTCTGCCTCTGCCTCTAATTCTGCTTCCTCATCAGAGCCTTCCAAAGGCTCCAAAGTTGACCTAGGTTCTCCCTCCACTTCCTTGTCTGACTCAGCAGCTAGCTCTGCTGGCAGCCGATGGGCTACAACACCAAGTAATTTGGCAAAAGGCAATCTAAGAGTTAATTCCATTAATTTTAATATGACTTACTCTCTAGACATCTATATTGGACAAAGCAAATAACATTAATATATATGTGTGTGTGTATGTGTGTGTGTGTATGTATATGTATGCATGTATGTGTGTATGTATATATATATATCTGTGTGTGTGTGTGTGTGTGTGTGTGTGTGTGTATCTTTGGTTATTTGGGTTTTCTCCCGCGTAGAATTGGAAGTAATCTAGGCAATGTTTCGATGAAGTCTCATTCATCATCTTCAGGCTTGTTTCTTCAGCTCTGTGCTTCTCAGAGTAATGTGAGCTTGCAGCTGCTTCTCTTCCTTTTTTTTAAACTGCCTAGTGGGGGGGTTGTTGACTTGGATTGGGGTGGGGGTTTGGCTGTGTTCTGATTGGTAGGGGGGTTGGCTGTGTTCTGATTGGCTGGGGGTGTGTTCTGCTTAGGTGGGGGCCTGGCCTGTGCTCAGGTTAGTCTTAGTTGCTGGGGATTTGAGCTGGTGAGTGTGATCTTGTTGTTTGGCTTCATGTTCGTGGTCGTGCCATCATTTCATGGTGGGTGTCAGTTTTGCTTCTTGTATGGGTCAGAGGGGTTGAAGTGGGTAGTGGTGGCAGCTGCAAGTATGGCTTCTGGTTCGTGGTCGTGTCTCCTCTTCTGTGGGGTGTGAGTCTTTTTTCTGCGTGGAAGTGTGGTGGTAGCATCTTGTGTGGCACTTGTGGGTGTGGGTCTGGTGTCATTCTTCATGTTAGGATACTCATTTATTAATGAGGGCTAGGTTTTCCAAATGGTTGGTAGGTGGGAGGTATCATCCCTTTTATTCATGCTGTGTGGCGTTTTTCTATCTCTATGGCTTCTCTGATTATTCTGTTGTTGAAGTGTTCGATTTTGGCGATGGTTCTGGTATTTTTTAAAGTCAATTTCATGTCCTGTGGCTTTGAGGTGTTGGACCAAGGGAAGAGGTCAGTTCTTCTTTTTTGATTGAGTTCTTGTGTTCTTCAATGTGTGCACTAATTCTTCTGTTAGTGTTGTCCTATGTTGTAGGGCAGTTGCAAGGGATCTTCGTTATATCCTTGGTTTTCTAACTCGATTTTGTCTTTAGGGTTTCTCGGATGGTGGAATATTTTCTGTGTTGAGCTAGTGAGGAGGTTGTGTTTCCAGCTTTTTTACTTGCATTTTTGTGTTCATCCAGGCGGTTACGTTTTATTCTGTCTAATTGGGTCCTGTTCAATGTATGGTGGGCCGGCATGATGCATCAGGGAACTTCGTATATGCCTTGGTTTTCCCAGGTGCAATACAATGCAGGTGCATCAATGAGATGACAATATCAACAGAAAGCCTGATGATGGGCAGATGAGATTCTCGCTGAAATGTTGCTTACAACCTTTAAGCACTACAATGACTGTGGGATAATACTGAAGGAGCTGAAACGCAGCACAATTTAAGTACCACGCCGAAAACCACTATAGAATAGAAATAGATAGGTAGACTAGATAGATAGATAGAATAGATAGGATTAGATAGGTAGGTATGGTAGATATAGATATATATCTGCCAGCCAATCAAAGCCAACAAAACAGACAGAAACCAGAAACACGCAATTCAATCAAACTCCAAGTCCCAATGAACACAGGACCCAGGGTTAATAGCCAATGCAGAATCAGCGCCAGGCCTCACAATTTGAAATAAGAGGCAAACCTGTGAGAGACACACTTCATACAAGAAGGCCTGATGATGGCAGATGAGATTCTGCTGAAACGTTGCTACAATACTTTAACAGAACTACAATGAGCTAGCAACTTTACAACGAGACTACAATGAGTGGAAATTAATACCTGAAGGAATGCTAAACAGACAGATATCTATATAGATATATATATTTCTCAAGTTTCTGAGCAGGTACATTACATGTATGGTATTCAGCTTTGTTCGGCGTATTTTCCACGATCAATTATAGTTGTGCTTTTAAAATTGTAGCACGTTTTGGCAAAATCTCATCTGGCCATCATCAGGTTCTGTTTTGTGTTTAATTCTGTGAGCCAGACTTTTACAGTTGTTTCAGTTTTCAAATTTGGGGATTGCCTACTGCTGTGCCAAGGAATGGTTTTTTTCATCATCCTGATTGGTTGGGAGTCTTGGTCCTGTGTTTATTGGTCTTGGAGTTGTTTGCTGTGTTCTCTTGATTGGTGTTTCTTATATCTTCTGTCTGTTTTGTGGCTTTTTTTTGTCTTTGATTGGCTGGCAACGTTGTGTTCCTCTATGGAGGCTTTTGGTGGGCAGCTTGCTCACCGAGTAAATGGCATATCATTTGTTAGCGAAGCTAGGTTTCATTCTGGGTCCTGTTGGGTGTGTTTGAGCTGGAGGTACTTAGGGGGCATCTGTTTTCCCAGGTGTTTGCGCTGGCTTTGTGGTGTGGAGATTTTTTTGTTTTTTGTTTTGTTTTGATTTTTTTGTGGCTCTTGAGTAATGGTGAGCTTGCAGCTGGCTTCTTCCTTTTTAACTGCTCAGTGGGGTGTGACTTGATTGGGTTGGGCTTGGCTGTGTTCTGAATTGTGTTTGTGTGTGTTCTCATTGCGGTTTTGGGGGATTGGCTGTGTTCTGATTGGCTGGGGGTGTGTTCCTGTTCCCGGTAGGGGCTTGGTTATACTCAAGGTTTGTTCTTAGTTTACAGGGGAATTTGAACTGGTGAGCGTGAACCTGTTGTTTGGCTTCACATTCAATCGTCATGCCACATCTTCATAGTGGGCGTGCAGTTCGCTTCATGTATGGATTGAAGTGTTTAGCGGGGTAGTGGATGCAGCTGCAGTACGGCTTCTGGTCCGTTGTGTGTCTCATCTTACTGTGTGGGTGTGAGTTCTGCTTTTTTACATAGAAGTATGTTGGTTATCGCAATCTTGTTGTGGCCCTCGTGGGTGTGGGTCTGTGTCACTTTTCCTTATGTTCGGATACTCGTTTGTTAATCACAGCTCACCAGTCAAATCCCCAGTGCCCCACTTGGAGGGACCCCTTAAACTGAGCACCAACCAAGCCCACCACTGAACAGAACACACCCCCAGCCAATCAGAACACAACCAAGCCCCTACCCAATCAAGTCACACCCCCACTAGCAGCTAAAAGGAAGAAGCAGCTGCAAGCTCACATTACTTCAAGAAGCACAAAACCAAAGACACAAACCTGAAGATGATGAATGAGACTTCATCAAAACGTCTCCTACATACTTCCAATTTTACGCAGGAGAAAACCCAAATAACCAAAGATCCACATACACACACACACACACGTGTGTGTGTGCGTGTGTGTGTGTGTGTTAATCAGCTTTGTTCGGGTATTTCATTGTAGTTGTGCTTTTAAAGTTGTAGCAACGTTTTGGCAGAATCTCATCTGCCATCATGAAACAAAAGTAACATTAATTAAGGAGTGATCAGAGATTTCCATGATAAAAGTGACAGTTCTTTCTTCTGTTTTCATTATGAAATAAATCTAAACAAAAGCTAAATCTTAGAAGACACATTTTATTTATTGAATAAATAACTGGAATGTTTGAATTGATTATAATCAGCAGTATAAATGTGCTTGATAAACAAACAATCCAATGTTATGGATACACAAAATATTTAGCTCAATATATGAATCTGACTACAAGTCCAGTTTGGCTGATCACTAAGAGTGAATATTAAATTTCAAGGCATGCAGATCAATTATAAATAATTATCATGACAACAGTTAAATCAAAATAACTGTTAGATCTAGATACAATCATACTTAGAATAATCCACCAAAGTAACATATTCATAAATAACTTACATATTGCCTTTGATAGATATCCAAGGCCAAGCCAATTATTATTTTTTCTCTATTACACCTATTCCAAATCTGTATTGAGTTCAGAATTCTCTTTACAAAATCTGGCAACTATATTTCATGAGAAATTCCCACTTACCCTTGTTGTTTTCACTTTATTCCCAGATGAACAGCTCCACCCTTTTCGATCTGGGAGGACTTTGCATTCCTCCCCTTCAAGACATGGTTGCATGTGGCACCACCATTTTTGTTCTACAATTGAGGCTAAAGAAGAGGGAGAGAAAAGCCTGTTGTTTTTAATTAAATCTTTTTTGTCTTATATCAGATAAATATTATCAGGGTGAATATACAATATATATTGGTGATGAATATTAATACCATACTGAGGTACTGTTAAATTTATATACTACATTGGACTAAAATAGTATTTGATCTCATCCAACATACTTTTTAAAAAAGTTTATAAGACATATGTGTGCACTGTATAAGCAAAATATTCCTGACTGGAGTTTCTGTACCTTCTGATGTCTCCTATTTCCATCAGAACAAAACAAAAGGTAGTCTGATGTGCAAATAAACAAAATAAACTTCATACAATTCCAACTATAAAGGCTATATGGCCATTCATTTTTCATAAAGGGCTTTATTTCATTTTCAGACTTCATAATTTATATCAAAATTTCTAGTTATCTTTCATTTTAAGTACTTTCACCATACTCCCAAGCCGCCTTCTCTCTTTCTCTCTCTCTCTCTCACACACACACACACTCACTCACTCACACACACACACACACATATTTCAACAATTGTTTTTGTTTAAAAGAATCAATCTTAGAAGAGCTACAACTCAAAAAGAAAGAACAAAGCACCAAAGATATCGCACCATCAACACAAGAAGGAGCTGCTCGAGTGGTACCTGCTACCTGACCAGGAAAGCAGGAACACTTGACTGTCTGTGATCTTTCTTCTATTTTATTCTTATTACAACATCGGTGGAGAGCCACCACTTCACAAGTTCCAGTTTTAACATGAGGAGCTGTGAAAAGAAGATGTTGAGAGAAGTAATGATTCAACATAATTAAGAAGGACATACAAACTGGAACTTACTTGCATTGCAAATTTCATTAGAAATACTAATGAATGGGTCTTTTTACTTTTCCCTAAACTGAAACATTTATAACTCTTTAGGTCTCAAAAAAGGAAAGGAAGGGTGTTCATTTGACATATCACACTGTGTGGCAAACAACAAATTACAGTTAACAACAAAACACTATCAAGAAACCAAACCATATCAATTTTCTGTTTAGCTATCTTATTGCTCATCTGAAATGTGTAGAATGTTCCACAAGAATCCTTCCATTTTACTGGCTGTAACAATACAGTAATTACCCAATTAATATATCTATCTAAAACCTGTTGCTAAAAGCCCATTATTCTTCAAACTAGGATTAGCTCTGAGCATATCAGTCAATCACTTCTGCATTCATCCAGTCCTCTCTACCATTACCAGTTTCCCTTTTCCCCCCCCTCTCTTTCAGATAAACAGTGAGTAGTTTGTGGTCCATGGGTTTCCTCTATCATCTTTGTCATCTTATTTGGAATTCCTCAATGCATTGCAGTATCTCTTTAATTTTCTCAGAAATTTGATAGAAATTACTACTGGGCAGCCTGGTTCCAGGTTTTTTAATAATATATATAATTATCTCTGAAGGCAGAATAACTAATATGATGCTAATTGAATTATCATTAGTAAGTTACAACTTTACTCCATCAAAGACTCAAGAATATGGTAACAGACTGCCGTAGATTAGAAACTTTCAATTTCTCAACAAATATTTATTACAAAATAAAAATAATCTAGTTTTTCTTCTGATTATGTAGCTCTTTCCATTTACCAAAGAATATACAGATAAAATCCAGACTACTAGACTAACAAAGAAATATAGAAAATTCTGAACATTAATTAATATTTATTATTATTCTTGGTAACTTCCATCTGGAGTCTTATATTGAAATGGAAGGTTTAAATGCAGAATATCTTAAGAATAATGGATATAAAGAGTGGGCAAAGCAGGCAATCTATGAAACTACATGGAAGGGTCCAAATTTTTCTGTTTTTTTTTAGGGGGGTTGCCCTGGTTATTAAGATTATACTAGCACACATACATATTTATTACTTAAAATATTATATTAAACTTACATAATGGTCACATGCTATATCTTATGTATACTCCCACTTCAAAATACCAGGAAAAGTTCAAATATTGGTTTTGAGGGCTACTTTTGAGGGCTCTTTGAGCTTAGACTGTCTGTCTCTGATTTAATACAGCCAACTTTTATATTTCAGCTTTGTGGCACAGTGGTTAGAATGAAGTACTGCAGGCTACTTCTGCTGATCACCAGCTGCCAGCAGTTTGGCAGTTAAGGCAGTTTGGGTCTCACCAGCTCAAGATTAACTCAGCCTTCCGCCCTCCCGAGATCTGTTTTCACTGGCAGAGGGTCTCCGGAGGCTATCGCAGCCAAAAGAAATACATGCCAATTTTGGGCTGAGACTAATAACAAACCAAGAACTGGCCAGAAACAATATAATACTCTATGAACAAGCCCACCTCTGCTCCCCATTATGAAGCATAAAAAATAATCCCTTCCATCTTCATTTTTCTCAGAGATTAAATTAGACTGAAAGTTCCTTCCTGAAAGGAAAAGAGAAGTTGAAATAACAGTTGTTTCCTTGATGCAACATATTCAACAGATTTTTTTAATGTGAGTGAGGAAATCCGTACCTCAGCAATGAGCTTCCAAAGATTATTTGAAATAGTATAGTATAATAGTAGTATTATAATAAAGTATAATAAATATAATACTTAATGTGGTTCATAGAGCAAGTTCTCATATATTGTCTTTTATGGTGTACCCACCACAAGAAGGATACCTAATTGCATCCAAGATGCAATATTTTATTAAGATTCATGAAAGATAGTAAAGATATTTCACATTTCCTCCCCCAAATAAACCTAAAATCTTTTATAGCCCTTAGAAACTGTTAATGAATAGCTTACAATGGTCAACTTGCCAAATCTGTTGCATTATGCCAGGAATAAATCTCATTCATCATCTTGTCTCCACTCCACCAGCTATTGTCATCTGTACAGGAAGATTTTTGTCTCTTTGGCGAACAATCAACGAAAACTGCTTTGTAATTGTATTATCAAGATAGAAATTTCCTAATGTCCCAAAGAAAAGGGACAGATATCCCAAGTTGGTCTTCTAAATACAGAAATAAATTTCATGTTAAATTAACTCAGCTGAGTGGAAATAGCTGCATTAACAGAAAACTGGCCCAATTTATCACAACAAATTCAGATTTATCATAATCAACTATGCAAAACCAAAATCCATCAATGACAACAATAAAGTTAATTGTACTTTATTTAGATAATGTGTATGGCAAGTAAACAGGCTTTTAGTATGGAAAATTCTATGTGAATATGGAGTTGGAAGTTGATTGCTAATAGACTGCTAATAAGAAGTATACATTGGAAGGAAACCATATATGAGGATAAACAAAATTATATGTTATGTCCTTAATTAAATGGTTTTTAATGTATTTCTGGATAAATATTAAGGAATACTTGTCAAGTTGTTCATATTTACTCAGTGCTGAGAAAATATAAACAAAGCTGAATTGTTAGCTCAGAATCCAAATGATTTGCAGCAAATGTTAGATTTATTGTATGACACAAGAAAGATTATTGATCTGAAAATCAAACTCCAAAATATGTTGACAAGATAAATAGAAAAGTTTATGATGAAAAACTGAAGAAAGTAGATGAAGTTGTATTGTGTTATATAATTACTACTAGATATGGAAAATGGAGTGTTAGGACTGGTAGAAAAATAAAACATGTATGTAGACCATTGTGCAAAATGAATATTTATTAAAAGAAGCAATTATTTCTTTAATATTTATTAAAAGAAACTTCTCCTATTTTTTCATGTAGTAAGCAGGGTTGGATTTGTTAAGAGAAATATAAAAGTTAAATGGAAACTATTGTGATAAGGCAAGAAGAGTTGGTATCAAGAATGAATAGATGTTAAATGAATTTTATTGAATTATTGATAAGTACAAAACAAGTACACTGAATGATAGCATGAGACCAGGCTGCTCAAATACATTATTTGCACTTACAAATTCTAACTGTTTTAGGTAAGCCCCTTCTTTTAGATCTACCTTCAATCAAAAGCATGTTTTCTTGTTCAGAGCATTCTCCCGTAACATCTCATGTTATCTTATTTTTGAAATTTTTCAGTAAAATGTTTTGATGAATGTAAGAATGTTTGTTCCTGAGTTGGATTGTTGGCATCTGTTTGATTAATCCATTTCAAATTAGGTGTTGGATGTTTAAAAAAATATTTAAATTTAATTTTGTTATTGTTAGCCTTGTTGAGAGTTTGTACAATAAACAATAAAAGTTCAGTACTCCGCTGCAGAAAAATAAAACCCTTAATCAAAAATAAAACATATAAAGACCACAGCTTTTAATAACTGTATCAGCCGAAGGCAGCCACCAGGGAAAAAGTTTGTACAGATTTCTAATTACCTCATTTCTTGTGAAAACTGGTATTCTGCATAAAATTCAGTTCAGTTTGAACATTTGACATAAAATCTTATCTAAACTAATGGCTTGTGTAAAATGCAGTATCTTCCTTTGCCTGTGGCTTTCAGGATAAAGTTTCTACAAGTGACATTCATAGGCTTCTTCAGTGAAATTTATTTAATCTCAAAGAATCAAGAAAATGAGAGTTCTGCAGAAAAGCTCATTTTTCACATAGGCTACATATATCGCTGTTTACCCTGAAAAGATGATAAAGAATGAGCCAGATAGTATTCAGGATAAAGTTATGAAGAGATATGAGCATGTAAAAGAATAAACATAATTCCACAAAGTTTCTTTCCAAATTTTTTATTCCAGTTTGCCTTTCCAAACACCCATCAGTGTAACTGAAAAAAGGTAAAAGTTTGGTGAGCTATGGCAGGAAGATTCAGTGGTTGAGTTTGACACCCCTGATTTATATCTATTACTGGTGTTATGTATTGTATATAATATACATAGTTGTCAGTTGAAGGGTTGAACGTCTTGGTAATACAGGGCTTTCCTGTGCCACTTGCTCCTGTTCTTCTACCTCTTCCTATGCTTGTTCTACTACTTCCTCCTGTTCTTCCTCTTTAATGGCTATTTGTTGTTTACTGATATCATCTTTGGGGACTATTTGGGTGTCAATAATAATATCATTGCTGGATTCCTGTTCCAGTTTATCCCACCCAACGTGCCCAAGAAATTTTGCACTAGCACTACAGTAAACATGAGCTGTGCCTTGATCCCAGAATCTAAATGATCTATGGTTGGCCTCATAACCCACAAAAAATAACTTCTTAGCTCTATGTTGCCCTTTCAGTCTTACTTGTGAGAGAATATGCACCCATGCGGGAGCTCCAAATGTGTGTAGCTAAATTAAATTTGGTTTTCTGCCATGCCAACGAGTGAATGGCAATTCCCCAGTTGTTGTATTGACTACATTGTTTAAAACATGGTTACTACACATTATGGCGTCACTGCACAGTGTTTCAGATAAACCTGAATCAGATAACATAGTGCAAGTAATGGCTTGTAATGTTTGCTCTCTTCGTTCTATAAACGAATTATGTTGTGGTCTGCAAAACGTTTATGCTCAACACCAGCCAATTTCAGCATAGTTAGGAATCTTTTGTTAACAAATTCAAACCAGAAGCAGAATCTTTTTAAGATTCTTTAATACTGGGGATAAGAAGATGTGAGCTTCCATTGTACAGATATCCTTTTTGCTCACATAAGTTTTCTTCCCATTTTACTTTTGTTTGTTTGTTTCCTGAAGTTAGTTTTGTTTTGCTTTTGTGACTTCAAGTCAGTGCTGACTCTTAACAATTTCCTGGACTTGTCACTGAAGTTTTCTTGGCAAGTTTTTTGTTTCCAGAAATGATTCTTCTTCTGCTAATGTTACCCAATTGGCTTTGTCCCTAAGACAAACGAAAACTCTCCTACCTTAACCACGATACCAAATTAATTCCCTCCTGAAGATAGAATTATTAAGTTAAATGTTGGGATTGTATGTAAAATTTGTATTTCAGTCCATCTGATAATTTCAAATATTCAGGCAGAGCATGGAAAAGATGCATTCATGCATACAATATCTCTTCCTCTACAATGTTTTTATTCTCACCTGACATGTAGATCCAAAAAACTGAAAAGAATTTTGGGTATAGTACATGTTCTACTTTGGTTTCCTCAAGCTAACCAGTAAATAACCCTATTGTCTCCAGGATTTACTTTCTGAGAAACCACCTATTTTGCCAGTCATTTAGATCAGTAAGGGAGATCCATTTGAAGTTACCCTATCCCTGCCATAGAAAACGGCCTTCTCTTGTATGCAATGAACCTCCAATATCTATATCATGACCCACAGAGAGTATTTGGATACCACTCTCCCAAGATTTAGGAAAATTTTGAAAAAAAATCTAAGCTGTTAAGGGCTGATTAAATTTAATGATAGTGATTCATTTGCTTTGGTTTTAAATATTTTACCTTTATTCAGAGGTGAAATGTTCCCAGTTCAACCTGGTTCACCCAAACTGGTAGCAAAAAATGCTACTGGTTCGGCCAAACCTGTATTTCTGGTGATCAGCTGGGCGACAATCAACTGTGACAAATAATTAAGATTAGCTAGAAAGCAGGAAATCATCAGTTTTCTTGCTTTCTAGTTCATCTAAATTATGTGGCACAGCTGATCTCCCCCCTCGCTGTTGTACTTACCTCAGAAGGCTTCAAAATGCTTCTTTTTTTTAGCACCCAGGCGGCTTCCCTGAAGCCCAGTAGGCCAAAAACAGGGCATGGGAAGTGCTGCAAAAGGAAAAAAGACTTTTGATCCTCCCCCAGTCACATGACCACATAGCCGCACCCACCCAGTCACATGCCCAATGGCTATGCCCACCTGGCCACACCCACAGAACTGGTAGTAAAAAAATTGAATCCCATCACTGCCCATACTTTAATATTTCATTATTTGTATTTTAATTACTAAGTATGCTATCTCAAGAATTGTTAAATGCTATTTTATGTTTGTTTGTTTATGGTCCAAATAGATCTCCTTTTTTAAAAACAAAAGAGTGAAATGCAAAAAACTACAATATTAACAGAAAAAAACATGCAGTTAATTTTTTTTTTGCTATGGTATGGTGATTTTATATGTATATATATATGTGAAATGTTGAATCTTCATATTTTACACTGTAAAATTTAAAAAATAAAATAAAAATAAATGTGAGATTATTAAGGCTTGACTATATTAAAAACATATTGCTTCATCTTTATAGTTTTAAAAAAAGAGACTTTTCAAAGTAAATAATACTCTCCTATATGCCTCAAAATCAAGTAAAAAGACTTTTAAAATACTCTCTGCACTGTACTCCAGGTTCAGTGAGGAACTTTTCAGTGAGAAACTTTTCATGTGATAAAAATCCTGTGTTTTATGAATTTAGCTCCATATCAGATTAAGCTCCTTAACTATAAATTAACTATATTTCTTTCCAAAATTATATTGACAAGGTAGTGATTTAAAACCAAAATGAGCTCATAACTGTAGGATATGATTTAAAGAAACTTCAAATTTCTTACAATATCAACATAAAACAATCTAAAATGTTTAAAATATTTTTCAACATCCATTGAGGGAACAATAGAAATAAATAATATTTTCTGATGAATTAATTTCATTTTAATCATAACATATATATTACATATTTCTTAATCATCTTGATCTATTGATTCTCCATTATTCTAATTCTTCATTTTACAATTACTTCAATGATGGTTTCCCTTTAAGTAATTCATCTCTTAAAGTTCCTAAAGTTATAGGAAATGAAGTTTTATTTAATGCTTTTCATTGCAAACTTCTTGGTTTCTCATTGCTCGGATATATTTTTCTTGACCAAACTTTGTTGAACTGGTGTTCATTTTTGCCCTGAAATGAATAACAGTGACATTTGTCCTATATTCCTTTTGTTCTGTATGATTTCAACAGATAACTTTTCAAAATCAGACTATATAGCAGGAAGTTTATTTTGCAATTTTCCTCATGATGTGTTTTCAATCTAATCTTATCTACCTCAACTGTTTTCTTAACTGTAGATCTCAACTGTTTTCTGCAAGCTCTTTTTTATATTTGCATATCTGGACTGATGAACTCAGTTTTTCGGTTTCATACTAGCCAATAATTGGGTATTTTACCCCCAGAGTTTTCGGTGTTCTGTAACAAACATCCTTTCCTAACAAGAGAATCATATGTGTAATTTCCAGCCCAAATAGTATTGCACAATTAAATATTTATTTGTACTTATGCATTTGGGTACATATGTCTGGCAGTTAATAAAGCATTCTTCCCAGGGGTGGGATTCTACCAGTTCGCACCTATTCTCTAGAACTGGTTTTTAACATTCTAAGCAGTTCAGAGAACTGGTTGTTAGAAGAAATTACTGGCCTAATTCTGTAAGGAAGGCAGGAAGGAAACATTCTGGTGTTGCTTACAGAAACTGCCTCTCCGTTAACCCTTATTACATTCTTGGCAGGACTAGTCTTTCAGACACATCTCTGGAGTTTTTTTCCCCTCCTTTGTTGGTACTTTGCTTGTGTGGAGTGACCATTCAAAGTTACAATGGCACTGAAAAAAGTGAATTATGACCATTTTTCACACTTACGACTGTTGCAGCATCCCCACAGTCATGAGAGGCCAGGGGAGGAGATGCGTTCCTCGATATGAGTGATAATGAGCTGGCCACACCCAACCAATAACATGACCACCAAGCCATGTCCACCCAGTCACATGACCACCAAGCCACGCCTACCACCTAACCCACAGAACCAGTTGTTAAAAATTTGAATCCCACCCTTGATTCTTCGTCATAATTGTAAGAGACATCATTTTCAAAACCATTTAACAAACATTTATCCATTAAGATGATCAAAGGCCTGGAGACCAAAACATAAAGAACATTTGCAAGAATTGGGTATAACTAGTCGAGAGAAAAGGACTGGGGGTGACATGATAGCAGTAGTCCAGTATTTGAGGGGCTACCATAAAAGAGCAGGAATCAACTAATTTTCCAAAACACTAAAAGGCAAGGCAAGAAACAATGAATGAAAATTAATGAAGGAGAGAAGCAATCTGGAGTTAAGGAGAAACTTCCTATCAGTGATAACAATTAACCAGTGGAACAGTTTGTCTTCAGAAGTTGTTAAGTGCTTCATCACTGGAGATTTTTAGAAAACACTGAACAGTAGCCTGTCTGAAATGGTATGGGGGTCTCCTATTTGAGTAGTGGATTGGATAGAAGATCCCTTACAACTGTATTGTGATTGAATAAAAAAAAAAAGAAAGGTATAATGACAAACCACTTCTGAAAAACCTTGCCAAGGAAGGAAAAACCTTGCAGGAACTTATCCAGCCATTCTCTAAGAATGGACACAATTGAAAATAATCAATCTGAAGAAGAAGAAAAAATAAGAATCCCAATCCTTACTGGCATCTAGTAAGAAGCATGTATGTCTTCAGAATACAAGCAGGGAATTTTAGCATGATTTTAGAAAGTATGGATTAAGACACGGATAGTTGAGTGCCCTAAAATAATAATATCCATTTAATTGCCTATGCTAGTCTCCATTCTGTTTCATTTGAACCAATGGAGGTACCTCTGGTGAAACTCTTTCTCAGACTAATCTCACATAGCCAGGCTTCCTATTTCACCATTCCCCTTGTGTTCCAGTTGTTTTTAACATTATTTGTTTTTCAGATCCTTGTTCTGGAGATTCCACAGATTGGGCTTATGATGAAGGAATAAAATATTCGTTCAGCTTTGAACTTCGTGACCGTGGCCAATATGGTTTTCTCCTGCCTGAAAGTCAGATAAAACCTACCTGTATGGAAACTATGCTGGCAATCAAAGTACTTGCCAAGTACATTGTCAACAATGCTCAGTGAACACTTGGTCACACTTCCTTACAAAATAAATTCTCTCTTTCTTGGCTGCAATTGTCTCCTTGATTCTACCAGTAATTATAGATTCTCTTTTCTGATTTTTCTATTCCACTGATATTTTGTTGTCTTTCCCTTTGATGTCTTTCAGCACTAATTAAACTTTGAAAATACAGTGTGAAGGACAAATTTCCTAATAGATTTATTTTATTCAAGCATATGAAAGACATTTGCTGAATAACTGTTAGCTCTCTTCTTAGTGAATTCCCGGATTTGCCCTTTAATGAAGATATCTCTGATAAATCTGATGATGATTACTCCATTGTTCAGTGTTTGAATATTTGTTGCCTGTACCAAATTTAGTTTTTTGGCCTGGCCTGCTCATCTAAAACATAAACCTTTAAATCTCTTGGCAGCTATTCTGAACTATATCACAGCTACTTTCCTTCACTATTACTTTCTCTGGATGAAATATACATAAAGATAAGAAATCTTTTCTTCCTAAAGAAAAAAAGAAAAAAAATCATGGGAAAATAAGTGAGTTACAAAGAGAAGACAATGACGTTTGGTCTCTCCTCAGTTCAGTTCTGGGAATGAAGCAAGATAATTGCACAATAACAGCATTGTCTCAAGGCATTGTATTTCTATTTAGTAATTCAGTATTAATGGGTTCACTGCATTTACATGTTCAGTTCATCACTTAATGTGCCACCATTCATTCACTTTGCAAGAACTAATCTATATTTCATACACAATCCAGCAAAACAGCTAACTAAATTAGAACCAATTTATTGTTAAAGGCAAAGATAAAATTCATTTTGACTCTGAAAAACAAACCCACAGTCCTATTTTAACTGAAGTAGCAAAAATAAATTTGAATGGACACATTTTATTTTATTTTCTATCTGGCCACTTACAGTTATTCCTTCCTTTTACAAAATGTTTGCTGTTGGAATTACTCGTTTAGCAATACTTCTCTTAATAAATCCAGTGCATCAAACAAAAAACTTACTGTTTCCTAAAATCAAAGTCCTATTATACCTTGTTTTGTTGCCTGGATAGTTCAATTATGATTAGAATATAATCTTAGCATCCTTCATACTCATGAAGGAAATATTTTTATTTGGACAACTAGGTCACCAAAGATTGTACAAGTTTATTAACCTTTCATCACACAACAGTGGACACTGCATTTTTTTAAAAAAATCATCAGATGAAATTGACCAGCATTCTGCCATTTTCTAGACCAGCTTTAAGTTTGTGGACTTCAAAATCCAGAATTCCAGAAGTTATGGAATATTTTTATTTATTTGATTTGTCAATCACTTATAAGATACAGGTACAAGAATAAACATAGTTTTGAATACATGAGATAGATACTTATAAGAAAAATAAAAAGAAACAATAGGACAGGGATGGTAGGCATGATTGGTGTGCTTATGCACGCCCCCTACAGCCCTTTTGGGAAGGAGGCGAGGTCACTAATAGATAGTCTAAAGTTAAAGTTTTTGGGGTTTGGGGAAGAAACCACAGAGTCAGGTAAAGTATTCCAAACATTGACCACTCTGTTGCTGAAATCATATTTTCTGAAGTCAAGTTTGGTGTGGTTAACCTTGAGTTTATATCTATTGTGTGCTCTTGTATTGTTATGATTGAAGCTGGAGGACATTGCAATGTATGATTTTATATACTAAATTTAGATCGGACCGGAAGTGGCATAGTTCTAGGTTTTCTAGGTCTAGAGTTTCAAGTCTGGTGGCATAAGGTATTCTGCAATGAGTAAAGGAGCGGAGAACTCTTGTGAAATATTTCTGGACTTTTCCAATTGTGTTAATATCAGATACATGATATGAGTTGTATTCGGATGAGCTGTATTCAAGTATAGGTCTACCAAATATTTTGTATGCTCTAGTTAGTTGTGTGATATTACCAGAGAAGAAGCTACATAGGATTAGATTAAAAACTCTTAATGCCTTTTTGGCTATGTGAATACTGGATTACAGACTTATAAAAAAGATACTTAGTCTGCTAAGTCAGCCAACCACCAAGAGAATGAGTGATTGAGCTCTCTATAGAATGTTGGGAAAGCATTCTTCAGTTACTATGACACACAGATACATAAGCACTAATTTAAAGGAAAATGGCCTTTAGACATTCTTCCTGTGCAGATATACCACAGTCCGAATCATTCAGAAGGGGTAGAGTTAATTTCGCATTCAAATTTCATATCTTTTGATTGGAATGGGGTAACTGATTACCCAGTATGATAATTTTAAGACAGTATTCTTCCTCACATTCTGATCCTGTCTTCTTGACAAATCATTTCCATTGTGTAGCCTCTGGGATATTTAGAAGAAATGGGAAAAGCACTCGAGAGTACCAGCTCAGATTTATACAAAGAGCCTAACTGTACATAATATTTAATTGAAAAGGTTAAATTATCTGAAGAAAATCAGTAGTATCTGGAAAGAAAGAAAAATAGCAAAAATATTTAAATGATTCCAACTATATCACGCCTTATCTTCATATGATACTTTCAATTGTCATTTTTATCTCATGCAAAAACTATAGTCAATGTTAATCATCTCACTTATCTTAGCTAAAAGATGGGGAAGGATCAGTGCTTGTTTGATTTTTATTTAGTTGGGTCAGTCTTTTCTTGAAAAAAGTGAATGAGATAGTTAAATATCTTAGACAAAAGCTGATTACCATTTGTTTTATTCAGGCCTGTTTTTAATATAGAAACAGCCTTAGGTCTCAGAGAAATAACCTATGCTTCAATCCCATTTATACCAAAGGCTCGGTTCCTTTTAAAAGCAGTATCTAACTTAGAATTCAAAAAATGTCTGATGCCATGACACCTTGTCTTCAGGTCCCTTGGACATCTGCAGCCAAGGACAGTGGAGAACATTGCATTTATGATGTTTCTGATACTGTCACTATTATCTTTTCAGTACTAGGCAATACTTGTTAAGGTGCCCAGCCAAGCTTTTTAATCAAGGTTGATGAATTTATTATTCTGTCTGGAAAATATAGTTTGCAATTTATTTGTATTTTCATTTTTTCTTGGGTTGAAAAAACAATCTCAAAACACTGCTAAATGGAATATGGGGGAAAAAATATTTTTAAAAGAAAATTAAGAATATTTGAATGGTTTTATATAATGTTGGGAGTGAGAAGCATAGTGACCTAGAGGTGAAGATTCTTGCCTCCCACTTGGAAGGTTGAGAGTTCAATCCTAAGCAGTGGCGGATGTTTCTTTCTCAGGGTTCAAAGAGAAAAATATCTGCTGCAAACTTTGCATAGGCATCAGGAAGGGTATCTGGCCAATAAATACTCAGCTTCATTCAGTTGCCCTGACTCCACCCTGAATAAAGGGATTAATGGGTTGTAGAAAGAAAAAAAATGCTGATCATCTGTCTATCTATTATCTGTCTTTTTGTCTGTCTATCATCTATCCAATGTTAAGAGTGCTTAAAAGCTAAACAAGACTCTCACTGGGGATTTCTTCCCCCCCCCCCCCCAAANCCCCCCCCCCCCCAAAAAAAAGATCAATTTGAAAGGATTTGACTTTATCATAATCCTTCTGGGACAACAAAAGATCAACCCTCACCCACATCTTGAGACTCCAATTACTAACAGCACACTGTGACTACATTTATATTTATATGAATATATATTAATAGCAAGAGACACTTCGTGTTCTATCTGGTTTAACACTCATAAAAGTTATTTCTTGGCTATGCACCTGGAATTGCCTTAGGAAGATGCACCTCTGCATCTTTCAACATATGCAAAAAAGCATATGAACATTTAAAAGAAAATGCCTGCCCCATATATCTGTGGCATTCCTGATTACCAACATCCCTGATTACTGATTTTATTGGCTTAGGCTACTTGGAATTGTGATCCAACACATCTGAACTTCTCTTTTATTTGTTTGTTTAAAAGTTCACTCACTTTGCATCATTAAAAACAACCTCCCAAAGCAGGAAAAACAAACAACACAATTAAAAACTGTTTTCAATGCACTGAAAATCATTAAAACAACAGCAATTTAGTAAAAACCTGTAAAAATAGCTGCTTAAAGTTATAAACAGTTTAAAAACTATGAAAGAGAACAGGATTATGCTGAATCAGGTCAAAAGGCACAGCAGGTTCTTTGTGAAAAGACAATTCTTTCTGCAACTAATTCCTATATGCTGGGTAAGAAGTCATAACTAAAAGCATCTTGAAGTTTAGAAGTCTTCGCTATGAGAAGCTATCGGAAAATGCCCAGCAAGTAAGTCAGTTCAAAAGTATGTGGATAAGGGTTGATAACAACTGGTTAAAAATAAAATATTTCCTTAAAACTTAGTCTGCTAGTATATAATAAAAAGAAATACTTGATTGCACAACGCTGATCCTAAACATACATAAATAAAAATAGCACCATGAGATCATGTTCCATGCCATGGCTAGTTTATCCAGGAGAATTAAATTCTTCCTGGCCTGTACTCTAAATAAGTGCAGCCCAGAGGCAAGAAACCCACATGGGAGAAAGAACTAAAGTAAGGGCAATTATTCTAAAAAGTGAGAAAACAGGTAGGGAAGTAAAAGGCTACAGTTTGATTTCATTTAGCTACACTCTTAAAAGAACAAATTAAACCTTACTTTCTTGAATTCACATACAGGTAGAAGGAAACATAGCTGTTTTTAGGAAAAGATTCTCTCTTTCTCTGTCTCTCCCTCTCCCTCTCTCCCTCTCTCCCGCTCTCTCTCAACATGTCACTCCCAGTTAGATATGGGTTCTTTTTCCCAAAAGACAGCTTCTCACAGAATTTTCCCTGTACTCTAAACTGTAAGAGAAACCACAGTTAGACAATTAATTGTTTATCTTATGAAAGTCAGAGTAATTGGCATTGACCCATGGCATCTATTGAACTATATTACATTGGTCTGTAATAACCTATAGCTCATAGCTCACATGCAGCCCTAGACAGCTAGTAAGGCAGTACAACAACACTGTAAACTTTTAACATCATTATTTATATACATTAACTGATTTTATATACATTAACTGAATTATATATATTTACATGCGATTTTACTCAGTGCAGCCCTGGCAAGTCAAAAGACTGGACACTCATGATCTAGACAAATGTTTCCCAGATATCTCCATTAACTTAAAAGTTAAAAATTTAACATATTTTAACCTGAAACACACACATTGTTCTGATACTTATCTTAAGTGAAATATGGTCCAGAAGTAGAATGAAGTGGCCTGTTTTACTGTGAACAATGAACCCTCTAATCACCTGTAGTTCCCTAATTTTCCAAGAATCCATTAAATCCAAACAGAAGATGTTTTACCCTTTTCTTTCCAATCTACCTTCCAAGCGTTGTTGCTATGAATAAAATTAGGTGGAAACACTGCTGTATATGATATCTCCAGCTACTATGCAAGATATAAATCTAATCAATAAAATTTGGTTGTGGGAGGGAGAGAATTTAGATGTTTTATATCTCCATCTTTGAGTAGACCCTATGGCTGTCCCATCCACATCTAAATTCTCTCCCACAACCAAATTTTATTGATTAGATTTATATCTTGCATAGTAGCTGGAGATATCATATACAGCAGTGTTTCCACCTAATTTTATTCATAGCAACAACGCTTGGAAGGTAGATTGGAGAGAAAAGGGTAAAACATCTTCTGTTTGGATTTAATGGATTCTTGGAAAATTAGGGAACTACAGGTGATTAGAGGGTTCATTGTTCACAGTAAAACAGGCCACTTCATTCTACTTCTGGACCATATTTCACTTAAGATAAGTATCAGAACAATGTGTGTGTTTCAGGTTAAAATATGTTAATTTTTTAACTTTTACCTAGAAGAGCGTTCTCAGACATGTACTCTCAAGTACTCAAATTTGCAGTACAAATGCATTCTTTCTCAATAATCAAATATTGTACATCAGTGTGAGAGTTATTCTCTGAACTTTTTAAAGGTGTTAATAAATATTATAAAAGATTCCAATACCCACAGTAAATTTACATGAAATCTAAATGTAGACATAACAGCAGAACTTCACATCATCCAAAGAAATCCTCTGTGGATATTATCTGATCATCAAACAGAAGAATAAAAATGTCAGAGATGAGTGGCAGCAAAGAGAAAGGACCATGATGTCCTTGTTGTTTCTGGATGTGATGACCATTACTTCTGTTTTCACTTCTGCACTACGATTTGACAGGTACAGCCTTTTCACATCATTAAAGGATCTTGTGGTTTTTTTGTTTTTGTTTTTGTTTCCACGCCTTGCTATACCGCTCATTGCTTTACTTTCTCTTCTAAAGTGCAAAGGTTTTTCGTGTAAAACCACAAAATGAAAAAGAAGTAAGCATAATGAAATCCTTGCCAAGCCTCATACAGGTGAGAAAATTTTGCAACTCAGATGCTTTGTGCCCCATAAGGAATTTTGCAAAATATATGCCTATTCAAAATATATATGAATATTTTATCTTTAACAAAGTGGTATGTGTGTGTATTTTATTTGATTATATGTATAGAAACCTGGATATATACATGCAGTACAGATTCTTTGCCCAATAGAAGAAAATGAACTGTTTTGAAGGCTTCCAATTTTTTAATATATAAAGGATTGTTAAAATGGCAGTATATATACACAATTAAAATTAATTAAAGCAGGAATAGCTCCCTAATATACAATATATCACAGGGCAAGGCAAATTTAGACATCTGGAATGTAGTTTTAGGGGTCAAAGAGAAACTAACAACAATTACTAATGTTTAATACAAAGTTTAAATATTTAAACTGTAGTTAATGATTGGGGATTCAAATGGAAGAAAGAATATACTGTTATTTTTTTTCTTTCTTCACTGTTTTTTATTTCAATATGGGAAAATGGAGGAATGTTACATCTTACTTTTTAAACTTTTTTTGCATGTTTATGTTTGCTTTTTTCTATTTTTTTATATTTATAAACAAATGGATAAAGAAAAAAGAAAAAATGACTAGTAAACTGTTAAAAACCTGTCTTCTATTCCAAAAACTGGATGAAACTTTATAATATCTTATAATTCTTGCACATTTTTTTCTTTTCTGCAACAAAGATTTCATTCATCATATATTTTGAAATTTCAAACATCTAGATGATTCTGCCCCAGAAATTTAAAAGTAAGTTAATTTCTAAAATTAGAGAAACAGGGGAAGACACAGTGGATATTACCATTATCCACTAAATTTTAGATCACAGTTTAGTGAAGGGTGACTATTTTCTTAATAAGCATCCATAAGCATACTTGTGATGCCTACTTGAAAATTACTGTGTAAGAATGAAGATGCAAGCATTAACAATCGCCCATATGAATACCCTCACTATTTCCTATGGATTTATTTTCTCTCCTTATACAGTACTTAAGAGAATTAAATTTATGCCAGGGTGGCATTAAAAGCCAATTTGAAAGATTCACATTATCTTAAAGTTGTTTTCAAGTTTAGTTGGATTCCTGGTGATTTCATGGATGTGCAGTTTTTTGTTTTTTACAGCAGTACAAACATGCTTTTCCATTGTTAGGATGTTTTTATTTATTTAGAAAAGCTTACATGACTTTAATATTTATTAATCCTAGGCATCTAAGTAGTCCCCCATCCAAATACTAAAGAGGCTTGACTCTATTTCACTTCCAAACCCAGACAATATCGGCCACACAATACCATCTACTGAGACTGTATTTTCATTCACATACAGAAACTTTTCTCAGCCTAATATTGGCTTTTATAAATCACAAGGGGAAAACTTAAAAAGCAATTCAGTTTATATAATAAGAAAACAGGTATTTGTCAAGTTTTAGCCCTTTTCATGTTCTTTTCCAAATTCAGTAAATGCAGATTTTATTTCTAGACAAAGAATGCTTTATAAGTGGAATATAAACATGATGAAAAGCCTTGACATTTTCATTTTCTTTTGACTTGCCTTATTGCCTATGTATAATGTGGATTTTTTGAAAAAGCCTTGCAACTCAAGGTCTTTAACATGCAATGTCAAATTAGAACCAGATAAGAACAACCAGAGTCCAACTCTATCATTCCAATTGAATTACATTACTAATTACTTTATTAACCTAATACCATAAGGATTTCCTCTGCCTTTCCATTACCAAAGGCTGAATCTGTGGCAGAACTTGGCTATACAATGCATTCTCAAAACAAAGCTGTTTTCCAAGAAATACACAAAAGGATAAGACTGTTTGGAAAGTTCTCTTCCTGGCTTAATTTAATAATTAATTGTCATTAGGATTCTGCACTGATTTACAGGGGACTGAGTAAGCTGCAATCTCGAAGCTGCTTATTGTTACAACCATTTTATGGGCCCCAGAAGTCTTTAACAGCACTTATTTTTAACTTTCTATCATATAAACATGCAGTAGAATAAAAATAAAACCACAGAAAAGGACAGTCAACAATACAATCAGCGGAGGGATTCAATTCTTTTTACTACCAGTTCTGTGGGCATGGCTTGGTGGGCATGGTGGGGAAGGATACTATAAAATCTCCAGTCAGAGATGGTATTTGCTGGTTTTCCAAACTACTCAAAATTTCCGCTTCCAGTTCTTCAGAATTGGTCAGAACCTGCTGAATACCACCTCTGATAACAATCAACATAATAAGACAACAAACAACATAACACTTTGGAACACCATACTAATACTTAGCCACTGGTTTTCCATGAAATCTGCCATGGATCAAATGGGATCCTCTGGCATTTTAGACACCTAGATTCTTCCCAAACTATTGTTCAGTGGGCCACAACATCTGCCCAACAACTTTAACACTGATTCTCAGTGAGAATATATGAAGACATATAAATGACCCCACAAAAAAAGATGTTAGGCTTCGAACTCCCATGCCAGCAAATGGACAATCCTGAAGAGGATTTGCACCTCACATGTCATTTTCCAGGAATCTCTGTATAAGTGGGGCATAGTATCCTCTCCTCAGTGTGAGTACAGGATCCCATATCAAACTGTAAATCACATGACTGACTATAAGTTAAGGGCATATGCTGGTCCAGTGTTTGATTTTTTTAAAAAATATAAACAATGCTGCATTTCAGTGGTTAGATTTAACAGACAGATTTAACAGATAATCAGAGTTGGAAGGGACCTTGTAGGTCATCTAATCCAACCCCCCGCCCAAGAGGGTCCTACACCATTTCTGACAAATGGCAGTTCAATCTCCTCTTGAAAGTCTCAAGTAATGACTCTCCCACAACTTCCAAGAGCAAGCTGTTCCATTGGTTGATTGTTTTCACTGTCAGAAAGTTTCTCCTTATTTCCAGGTTAAATCTCTCCTTGTTCAGTTTCTATCCATTATTCCTTGTCTGGCCTACAGGCACTTTAGAAAATAGCTTGACCCCTTCCTCCCTGTGGCAGCCCCTCAAATATTGGAAGACCACTATCATGTCTCCCCTGGTCCTTCTCTTTACTAGAGTAGCCAAGCCCAGTTCTGCAACAGTTTGTTGTATGTTTTAGCCTCCAATCCTCCAGATGGCCTAGACATTTGACCTAGGTATTTGAACATAGATCTTTTTAACATTTATATTTTATTGGGTTTTACTAGATGAAATGTTAGTTTATGTTATTAGTCCATGTATGATATGCCATATGCTAAATAAATAAATAAGTGGGCTGATTGCACAGCAGATAATAAGAGATTCAACCAGCAAGGTTTAAAAGACATTTCCTTGTTAAAGGCAACCTTGTCAGCACAATAGGGTCATGATAAATACACAACCAAGCATAGAAGAAGTAGGGTTCCTCCATGCCCCCCAAAAACCTTGTTCTGTTTCATCTACATTTCTCGAATAATATTGTCATCTGGTAGCTTTGCTAGTTTATTGGACTTTCACCATAACTGCTGCATATTCCAGCAGCTGTTGCCACTCACCAGTCCCCTGTGTGGGAAAGAGAATGCTAAGATGGAAATGTCTTTTTTGAAACTCTGCCCATTTTTAACTCTGGTCCTACCTATTTTGAGCTCTAACATATTTAACGTTAAAAAACATGAACCAAACTAGTTTTCTGCTAATTTACAATGAAAAGATACCCAAAATCTCGCATAGTAGTAGGAACAATTATTACAAGTCATAAATTTTTGATTGTTTAATTAAAACATTATTTACCAAGTCTTAAATGCAAAATGTATATATATATTCAATCTGTATTTTTAAGTGATGCAGTCTATTTATCAATTCAGGGAATAATAGATCAGAATGAATTGCTTCAGTTTTCAATTTCTAAACATGTGGCTTTCAGGATTTTTTTAAAATGTATATTTCACAAAGAGCTATATTTTAAATATATAGTAGCATATTTCATGCTGTTGTAAAAGAGGCTGAAATAGGACACAATGTATTTATATTAAACTAAATTTGATTGGAATGTGATCGTTTAGAATAAAAAATGCCTTTATGGCACATAATCAATTCATTGATCAGAAATAGATTTACCTTTCTGTCGTCACAAACCATTCAGCTATGACTAGTCATTATTTGTAAACTTGTTTTAGTCTTCACATCTTTCCATATCAGGTAAAATCTTACCTTTAACAAATGAATAATTTTCCCAAATTCAGCATCAACTTATACCAATCAACAATTAATATTTCAGAATCTTTGCACAAAACTGAACTCAGTTCTCCTCTCAAAAATAGAACAGAAGACAAATAAATTTCCCAAGAAGTTGAACAACAGCAGGTTTTGGGGATATAATTTTCATTTCCATTCAATCACAACTCTTTTTGCATTTCTTTCTCTACAGGTTGATTTTTGGTATCCAGATTCAGCACTGCATATAGTCAAACAGATGGAAGTAGATTTCCATGTCAGTGCTGCACAGAGTAATACTGTTGAGAGACTCTTGAAACAGAATGGCATATCTTATCAGTAAGTTAACTTCTCTATTTTTCAGGTCTGTGACTATGTAATTTTGAAATTGTGTAGAGATTGCACACACCCGGGATATGTCTGTGAGATGTATTTATGAATAGTGTGTTTCAATAAATTTATTCTCTTATTAGAAAATAGTGCTCTTGGATAGAAATGATAAGTTGCTCTTCTTCACTGTAGCATCCTTGCTGAAAAAAGGGAGGAATTCTTCTGTATTGTGCAAAATAGTTCATTTCCAGATAGAGTATGGCTGCAGGACCAACATGCAAAATTCCCAGTGAAGTCAACATGAAATATATATGAAAAGAAATTTAAAAATTACCTGGCCTGCTCTAACAAATACAAATGATTCAAATACCACTGAAAACAATGAAACAGGTTTGTCACATCTAAGCCTATTGTCAATTTGAGGATCAGATTTAAGTTGGATGAGCCCCATGATTTCAAAGTTGTACAAAATCTGCATGCAGTATGCATTGAATAATTAATGTACATTCAAATAAATATACAATGAATCAGTCTGAAATAAATCAAAGTCTGTAGATGACATTTTTGTTAGTGTGGACTTATTATTCTTCATTGTTTTCTTTATTGTTTTAATTTGATGTAAGCTGCTCAAAGTCATTCTGGAGTCAAGTGGCTTCTAAAATGCAGAAATAAAATGAGCTCAGGCAGAGTATAATTTTCTGATTTTTTTTATCACGTAGAATAATATTTGACAACCTACAAGAAGACATTGAAAAGCAGCTTGATGGTGACAAGAATGATGGATACAGCTATGAAAAGTATAATGAATGGGACAAGGTACAGAATTTATGTGAGATTCTACAAAGGAAGCATTCTTCAGCAGAAACAATCCCAATTTATCAGAGACACTGGGAAACAGGTGTGGTGACACAACAGCTTAATGACATTGAATTTGTCAACCAGAATTTGTCCAGCAGTTTGACCCTCGATAACAGATGATGGAGTGAGCTCCTGACATTTGTCCCTAGCTCCTGCCCATCTAGCAGTTCAAAAATATGTAAAAATGCAAGTAGATAAATAGGTACCACTTCAGTAGGAAAATCTAGCAGTGTTCCATGCAGGTGCCAAAGCTGCCGAGATTCTTCCAACGTTGATGGAAGAAAACACCTGACATGACTTGACATCCCTTAAATGCTGTAGCCAGCTGGTACAAAGCTAGTTTACCCCCTGTGGCATACTGTGGATAGCATGCAAGCATGAACAAAATGAACTAGCAATATTAAGCTGCCAGTACTATTCTGTGATAAAAAGCATCGTAAAATTCCCTTGATATGTACACCATATACTAAAGAGAGAAAGAGAGATTGAACCATTTGTACTTGTTTGTCACTTGGATTTCCATGCATCCTCTGAAGCATGAAGAATGCGGTTGGTGGCTAAAGCTGGGCCTAGTTTAGACTATTACCTAAGGATTATATCAAAAATGCATGCAAAAATTTTTCACACAGAATGGACATGTATCTTTTTAGTAATTGGCACCTTTGCTGCAAGGATTGAGCTATAGTCACAATTACGTGAATTGTAGAAATCATCCTCTATTATTATTCCATTGGCCATTTTTCTTCAAAAATTTGTCAATATTTTTACAGATTCTATTTTTCTACTGCATTTACCAGAACCTTCATTTACAAACTTGGCAACTTTAATATGTCAGGACTTAAACTCCCAGAATTCCCCAGCCAGCACATTGTCCAACTTTTAAAAAATCATTTAATTTCATGGGCTGCAGGTCATTTCATCAGGTGTTTTTTCAGAATCCTTTTTTTTAAACTCAGATTTCTGATTGGACTGCCAGAATTGCAAAAAGCAACTCAACGTTGGTTTCCCGTATCCAGATTGGAAAGACATTTGAAAATCGACCCATCTTCCTTCTTCAGGTATTAAAATCTTGTCAGGAAAATAAGCAAACAACAGATGAAATTGTGTTGAAAAACTCACCCTCCTAAGTTTACCACCCGTATCTGGTGAGGATTCAAACAATTATTTGATCAATTCTGTAGCCAGCAGATTACAGTGACTCATTGGTCTCAGAAGAACCAACAACAAAAGCCTCAAAGTTACATTGATCTTATATATATGTTGATCAAGTGTTTCAGCCATGCATCTACATTAACAGAAGATCCCAAATGCAGGAAGAATTTCTTTACATCTAATGAGAAATAATAGCCAGAAAAAGACAAAGAAAAAATAGCCAGAAAGGAGGAAGTGGGTATCCTTTCATGGTGTGAAAACATTACAGATACATTTTCTGAAAACTTATATAAAATCTTTGATATAACTTGCACACAAGCTTTAATTGTTGCATGAGAGATAACAAAATGTCCTCTAAAAACATTGAATCTATTGCCTCCTCTGAATGTGTTAATTTCATAATCAATTCATCATCGATAGGCACAAATTAACACGCTAAATTCTACTCTTCAAGCTGCTGCAAGAGAAATACAGCAAAATATATGTATTTAGTAATATATGTATATTAGTAAGCATAATTGATTCAATCTGAGTTCTTCTTCCAACTCTCCACTAGATGAAGTTATGTATCATGCTAAGCTAACATGCAATTTATTTAGTTTTATTTTAGTATTCCATTAGTCCAGCCGTCTGATTAACAAATCATGGCTGGTTTATGGTCAAGAACACAAGAATATTACTTTTTTTCTGAATGGAGAACCAATAAAGTACTCCATACCCCATTATATTTTACATAGCAGGTAGGGTCAGAATGAATAGTGGGTATTGTTAAGACAAATGTTATATTTGCTTTCATTTTATTTGCAACACATAAAATTGAAATTAGTTAAGTATAATACAGTTGTTTCCACATATATAAGAACATTCTGCTTCCATCACATTGAACATTACAAGTGAACAGTGACTTCTGCAGATCTTTCAAAAGCACCGCTGCCCTGAGGCTGAAGGTTATGCGTCTTTGGGTTATTGTGCCATTTTGCTTAATATAATAAGCATGACATGACAACCCAACAATAAAGTCATCTTGCTCTTTCAATGAGACAACAGTGAAAAATTATTTGCATGTACGTTACTTTTTACAAGAATTAGAATGAGACTCTTAGAAACTATTTTTCTTATTAGCAAAGCTATTTAAAAGTAAAGGTTGCTGAAACAGAATGGGTACTGATCCAGAATGAAATAGTAAGGAATAGTATTGTATTGAAGTGTACTTTCTTAAAAAACTTTTTTTTTTTTTGGAAAAATGTTTTCAAGGCAGATTGGAAAGAAAAGTGGAGAAGGAAATGTCATCTTCATGGATTGTGGTGTTCACGCGCGAGAGTGGATTTCTCCTGCCTTTTGTCAGTGGTTTGTGAAAGAGGTTAATTAAAAAGGGTTTTTTGTCTCAAATTTATTAAGAGTAACCTTCTCCTAACTGTGCTCAAATATGTTGAAACAACTTCTAGTATCTCTAGAAGTTCTTACTCATTCACAATTTTAGTTGGTTGGTTGGTTGGTTAGTTGGTTAGTTATATCTTATCTTTATTATTTTTACCATAATTCAAGGCAGCAAACATACTTAACACTTTTTCTTCCTCCTATTGGTGGTATTCTACTGGTTCAGCCCAGTTCTGCCGAGCCGGTAGTGGTGATGAGCAATGGAGACAGAACCAGTTCTCTCTGCTAGTCTGCTGTTGGGCCCACCCACCCGGGCTCCCATACTCACCTTTATTCTCTGAATTTGAAGCACAGCTGCTTTGTGTGGTACAGAAGAGTGTCCCGCACAGTAGCTGCTGAAGTGTCCAGGCTTGCAGGAGGTGAGTTAGAACACCTCTGCACCTGTGCAAAGTATGCATTTGGTGTGTGTGTTGAGGTAATTCCCTGTTAGGAGAATGAGCGCATACAGGGAGACGTTTTTGAGAGAAGTGTTTGAATAATACACACACAGTACACAGATACACTGTACAGTAAATGTAGGTTTTTACTTCCAGAAAGGTTTAAGCAAAGTCCAAAATAAGCAATCCAAAGTCATTCACAAATTTCAGTCAGTTTGCAATCCAGGGATAATCCAGTAACAAAGTCCAGTGTCAAAAACAGTTCAGTATTAGACTTACATTAAATCCAGTAATATCAGTCAATTAGAAAAAATGGAGCAATAGCAATACTTTCCAACAGAAGGAAACAAAGATACATTCACACTCTCTTCTGATACAAAGACTAAAACGAAACAACCCAGGTTTTTGGCTCCATCTTATGGCCGTATGAGAAACCACACCCAATTGCAGTTTTGCATTTTCTTAAAGATACAGATTTTAAATGTTTATCCTGGTTTATATATTTCTAATCCAAATATCTGTTAGGTGATTTATATTCCTAACAGTGTGCATGCATGCAAAGTGTGTGCATGCGCACAAAGTGCGCCCACCAAGCCACGCCCACCGAACCAGTGATAAAAGTATTTGTATCCCACCACTGACCCTTGTGAAGTAATTGGGCTGAGAGAGCGTAGCTGGTGCAATGTCACCCAGCTGGCTTTCATGGCTAAAGTGGGATTTAAATCTCTTGCTTTCTTGCCTGATGCCTTAATCACTAAATCAAACTGGCTTTGATCTTTGATCTTTTGATTTTTGCATGTTCGATAGCTCACAAGATCAAAGCCCTTGTATTCCACTAAACAAACAGAAATGTGAAGCACGTTTCTGTATTCTCAAAAAAGTCCTTCATGATTAATATGGAAAATAGATTCTATATGATGAAGAAAATCTGCAATTCTAGGTACTCTTTATTTATAAGACTGAGTCTAAATTTTGAGTTATATAGGATCACAGAGAAATGTATTTATTTATTTCTAAAACAGTTATGTTTTCTAAATTATCAGGCCATCAGTACCTATGGAAAAGACAGGGACATGACGCACATACTTGATAATATGAATTTCTACATCGTTCCTATAGTTAATATAGATGGCTATGTCTGGAGCTGGACTCAGGTATTGTTCATACTTTTTAACAGCATAACCTTTTCTAGCACCTAAGACATTCCTATACTCCTTGAACGAAGCACTCCAATACCATCAGTTAAAGATCAACTTTTATTTTGAGATTTATTTTGAAAAAGCATATATCAGAAATCCTCTCTCTTGCCTGCTATTTACAAAGCTAATAATCTATAATTTCACAAAGGTATTTTTTAGGAGGGAAGGGTGGTAATCTGTTAGATTTTAGATACTTCTGGCACATTTTTAATGCACCTAGATCAATAGATGGCCAGCTTTGGGTCATATATGAGGGGAAGGGGATCCATGACCCCAGAGCTTCATAGGATCCTCATCCCTATTTTATAATTTTGAAGACCGCTTTAACTATGAAATGAGAATTTTCTGCCATTGTGAAGTAAACATCTTTTGATGATATTTCAGTTCTGAATACAATAGAAATTTTGCATACTAAAGATCTATTCAGTGTATTTATTTGGTAAGAAGTAGAACAGCCCATTGAAATAAATTGAAAAATATTAGTTATAACTAATCAAAGGCATTTATTTCTGTAAACTACTCTGAGTCTATAGCCAATCCAACTGCATGATCATCTTACATTTGCTGATAAGACTAGAAATGAAGACAACAAAACAAAATTAATAGAAAGCAAAAATGATTACAAATATATCTATTTCAAGGTACAGATAAGCATAACAAAAGATATGTGTTCTTTTTTAGCATGCTCAAAATACCCCAATCCAATTGGTCCAGAAATACTACAAACTGTTTGGCTGAAGGAAACGCTGTGATTGGCTTACTCTGAATCAACTGCAATCGGCCAGGCCGATTGCGGGAAATTCAGAGAGCCATCATTGGCCGGCAAGCCGCGAGCAATCCCTATTTAAAGGGCTGCTGTAGCTCCAGGGTCCAGCACAGATCGGAACAACTAATAAAGAGCTGAATAGTCACACTGGTCTTGAGTCTTTTTCCTGCGATTCAACACTGGTGACGAAGGTGGGATCCTGAGACAAAGAGACCAGTCGAGCACGTGGCAACCAGAGCTGAAACAACCGTTCGAGGACTCGCGCGGCAGTAACTCGTCACCTCACACATTGATTCAGGGGGGCAGCCTGGCGACATCAGCACTAGATCGAGTCCTCATTCTACCTCTGGGACGGCATACGAACAGTGATGGACGCTCACGGACGCATACTCAGTAAGGAATGTAGAGCCTGTGTTCCTGACACCACGCTGCACGGACGCTCAGCCATTGTTCCAAGCATCGCCAACGGGGACACTGTGGGCGCACAGGCTGACAGACAGAAGGAGATGGCAGTGGACAGACCTGGACTGGCTACTAAGGAAATTACGGTCACAGCTATGACAGACTGCATCCACATATAACCCGAGAAATCACCAGAACTCATCTAGTAAATACCGAATATTTGCACGCGGAGGACAGACAGACAGTCTAACTAAAAATTTTATAGGGAGACCCCTACATGGCCGACTAGTCCATCGTCCAACAATAACCGGACCAGCGTACTCGGAACCCCCAAAGTCGTGACCACTTTCACCAGAACACGACGGAAGCAGCAGACCGAAAGAAGCAGCCGAACGACAGCCAGTCGACCCAAGACAGGTTGAGAGTCTGGCCAACACCCTGACCAAGGGCAACAACAGCAACTACAGACGGTGCGTAAATAGACAGACTCTAGTAAACAGAGCCAAACAGAGTGAGTGGGGAGAGAACTCTAGAACAATCCTAACCAAAAGCCCGCGACGAGACACACACCCTAAGGGAAAGTCCCAACCAGCAACTAGGAGTATGCTCCCTGCCCCAATTCAACTAATGCCTCTTCCTTATGGCAGGGCTCTGGCCATATGGCTTGAGGTTCTAGGTCGGCACACACACCAACAACAAGAGCCAGGACCAGCCACAAGAAAAGCAGCACAGCAAGTAAAGCACAAGCAAAGCGCAGTTACAGGGAGCAACAAGCAAGTGAGAAACACCAAACAGAAGCACCAGCACAGAGCACCACAGCACAGCAAACAACAGCACAAGCAGAACACAGCCACCGGAAGCAGCACCAACAAGAGTAAGCACCCAGACAGGAGCAGCACCACAGCAAAGCCCCAGCAGAGGCAGAGTCAGAGGCCAGGGTGGAGGACCTTCCTTATTGCCAGGCATGCAGAAGACGGCACAGCTCCTCTTCTCCCTATTGTTGCTTTGGAGAATATTCTGCGCAGAGGTCTACTGAGGTGACTGCCCTCCGACTCATGTTATATATCCGGGCTGAACACAAAGATGCATCCTCCACCGCATGTCAGTAAACGCTTTGCATCTGCTAGGTAACTGTAGGGAATACGTAGGCGCGATGAATGCATCCGGTCATCGCTAGTGCACTGCACTGCATCAGCTCCTCCGTGCGTGTCCATTCGCTTGACTCCCCCGAAGCCCTGCGGCGTTCTCGCTTCCAATCCGCTAGGGTCCGTGAGAGCATGGCCGCTTAACACGCTCAGCTACATCCTCCCACACGTCTCCTTTCCGTGTCGTCACGTCTGTGTTTGCAAATTTGGGGCACTTTTTGAAAGAGCAATAACATGAGAAAATTAAATCCACTTGCGGAATGACCTTTTTTCCCTTTGGTTCCCCCCCGTATGTCCTTATTTTACATAATCGTTTATGCATCCCGGCCGGTATGTGACAAGGGCCTTAAGTGTATTAGGATCACAAGGTTCATAGCTCAGTTGAGTCAAGTTTGCATTTCTGACACAGGAAATTTTGAATAGTTTGGAGAACCAGCAAATACCACCTCTGACTGGAGATTTTACAGAATCTTTCCCCTGCCACACCCATCAAGCCACATCCACAGAACCGGTAGTAAAAAAATTTGAATCCCATCATTGAATCTCACCCTTAATTCTTATGCAATTGGCCATTCCATAATGAAAGTTACTCATACATGATGGTCGCAACACAAGAACTACCTTTATTCCAAAAGCAGGAGTCAAAATACTGATTAGATTACAAAATTAATGCACCCTCCCCCACTGCCATTCCTAGCTTACAAAGAGTACGGCTGTACAAAACATCTGAACAGGGAGGGTACTTTGCAACATGCATGAGAGCTGCGCAAAGCATTCTTTATCAAGCACTGAAAGAATTACATTTTCCAGAAGAATTGGGGTAGTTTCAAAGACTAATCTGTGTCAATTACAGGGGTAAAACTGGGGGTAATTACCTTCAAGGGATAATTTGAGCATATCCTGGTGTAATGAAGCAATTTTAAATTGCTTGTTCCTGAAGTGAGGCTCTAGTTTAGGACTGCCATTGCTGAAACACTTATGTAAAACAAGCTTTTTATGTGTGGGGAGTAATGACATTCAAGACCAGGAAAAGGGATAATTGGGTCAAACAGTTTAAGAACCACTGGTCTATACAATCACATCACTGCTAATTAAGGCATGTTTGTTCAGAAGGAATTGCAAATATGTATGCAGAATGCAAACTAGATACAAATAATAGCTGTGGGAATACATTGTAGACATTAGAATCATAATTTGCATTGGTAGGAAAACATAACCAGCAGAGTTTGCAGATTTTTCAGCATAGTATTATATATTTAGATAAATTAATATCCATTTGTATCTTACTCAACAACTGATTCTTTAGAGAAAAAGGTCGTTCTCTTTCCAGCTCTCCATCTTCTGGGGCACCATAGACTGTTGAGAGGGAAAACAATAACAAAAACAAATACTGAGCCAGAATATAACAGTATAAAGAGCAAAATTCCTATAGGGTGTCAAATTTTTCAAAGTTTTCCTATTGGAGCAGGTACAATATACATAAGTGCTTAACAGTCACAAAGAAGAAAATATCTACTTCTAGTTTTGAACTTGCTTTAAAAAATGGTCAGAAAAATTCAGGAAATCCAACTACATATTTCTCGCTCAATCAAATCAGCCAGCACAAATGTCTCTGAAAATGAGGGATGTTAAATGATCTACATTTCTCAATATAACACCCAGGTTTGCTTTTGAGAGACATACTGATTCTAAATCAGAAGACATATCTTTTTAGATCAGGGGTGTCAAACTCGAGTTGTCACAGTGGTGTCACATAGTATCACGACTTTTTCCCCCGTTCGTTAAACCAGCCTGCAGGCTGTGAATTTGACAGCCCTGGTCTAGATGGTTAGTAATTTTAACACTTTTTTCCAGTTCACCCAGGATAGATTTTAAGACTAAAGTTATACAGTATGCAAAATGAGAAGGGCTTTGTTTCAAACCAGAATCGAACATGGTCTTCATGAACCATTTTAGGTTGGCCTTGGAGTGGCAGAAACAAAAGCTAGTACTGATGATTGTCTGGATTGTTATCCAGATCATAGTTGTCCCAAAGGTGCTTTTCTTCAAAAGACAATTGGACTGTTTTTTCTTTGAGGAAGAAGAAAATGCTTCACTTCTCATCCAAAAAGTTTCATCAATTCTTTTTTTTTTGAATAAGATTTTTATTTTTCCAATTTAAAAAACATCTCTTGTGATGAAAAATGTGGTTCCAAGTTTTTACATTTTCATACAAACATGACCTTAGTTACATATTCTTTCATATTCAATTTCATATACATTATTACATTTCCCATTTTCTGTAATTTTTTCTCTAATATTCAATTCATAGCTTATTTCATTTTTCTTCAAATTTCTCATATTTTCTTTATACAATATCTAAAATTCTTATTTCTTATTCTATATTCATTAACTTTTAGACTTTTTATCTATTACATTTGCAATTTCATCGCATACTCTTATTTCATTATTCAATAAGTTTCATCTTAGTTTTAACAATTCAAAGATTTCCCCCTTTAATACCAATTTGAGTGTACCACCCTTTTCTTCTTGTACATCACTCAGCTTACTTCCCTTTAATTCATAATAATCACTTTTCAAATTATCACTTTCTAGGTTAATAATTCTCTAACTACTATATATCACACATACATGTTACACCAGATTCTGCATGGTATTCTTTCCCTTGGTTACATTCTGAATCATTTATGATTTCAATTACATTATAATATTATAATAATATTATTATAAATATAATAATATTTATATCTATATATAGTATTCAATTAATTATAAAGACTGATACTAATGTTTTTATTATAATTCTCATAACATTTAACTATATTCTTAATTCTATTAACTATAACAATTTTCTCATAACTTCCCATTTTCACATTTATTTCATTTATATCTATATATAATTTAGTTTAATAATAATCCTTAAAAATAGTCAAATTTAAAAAAGAAAACATCAGTCAATCTTTTCATTTTACAAATCTGTATTTTTATGCACCACTACCATTACCTTGCAGAATCCCCTTCTCTATTCCTTATTTGTCCATTATCTCTAAGTCTCCTAACCGTATAGTTTCTTTTCATTTTTATCTGCTTTCTATATCCCCTTCTTTTCTGGTCATTTCTCTTGTTCCCTTTTTCCTTTATTTTTTCCCTCCATTTCTTACTCCAGTTTTTACCCCCTCCCTCTCTTAAGCTTTCTTCTGTAGTTCCCTTTTCTACTGTTTCCTTTCTCTTTGTTTGACTTTCCAAACCATCCCCTCTTTAATCATTCCCCCAAACCTCCAGATTTTAATTTTCAATCTTTTTTTCTCCTTGTTTTATTGTTCGTTATTTCATTTGATCATTAAGGCTGGCTTCTTCTTTGATCAGCTCCTCCCCTTCTGGGTCTTTCTGTTCTCCAACATTGCCATTTTTAGTTCTTTTGAAACAATGCTGTCATATATCATTTCCTTTATACTTCTTGAATCCAATTTTATTGCACGCAAAGTTCTGTCTTTTTTGTGCAGCTCTTTTAATTTTTATTTATCTCTTTTTTTCAGTATTTGAATCAAATCCAATTAATCAGTAGTTTATTTCAGCCAGCTTCTAGCAATCAATTTCTATTAATTCCTTTTTAAATTGTTTCCAAGATCACCAAATAATCCAATGTCCATAAGGTTTTATTTTTAAATTCCTTCTGTTAAATTCTTATTTCTTCCAAAAGTCACCAATTAATCCCAGGTTTCAGCCTTCTTTCTTCTTTCTTTATGATATTCTAGTTTCACTTTTCAGGGTTTCTGTTATATTATAACAAAGTCCTCTTATTTTGTATCTAAATCCAATTTTAAAAGAACCAAACAGTTTTTAAAGAGCCACTAAAATTTTTCCTTTACCATTAGGTCGCGCTCTCTCTTATGTCTAAATCCACCCTTTCTTTTCACTTTCTTTTCTCTATTTAGGGCTTTTAAGTTTCAATTATCCAATTAAGTCCAATTATCTATTATTTCTTTTGACACATTCAAGTTCAGCTTTTAATTGTGCTTGTTTAGTGCCAAAATCATTTATCCATTCAATTTAAGCAAGTATTTTTCTTCTGGCTTCCTCCTTCTATTCTGAAGTTCAAATCTACTTTCATTTGCATCTGATTTTTCTTTTCACTCTCTCTGGTTGCTGCTTTTAAAATATTTCTTTAAAAATTCTTTAGATCTTAATTCCGGGTTACCTTTGTATCCATATGTTACACCTAATTTGCCCGGTCTCCACACTGTCCACTGCTTCACCGCTCCTGCACAATCTTTGTCCCAGATAGCCTTCCATCTTCAGGGTGGCCATATTTGGCCACCGCTATAGCCTGTCTTCAGAGGGAGTATACCTAGCCAGGGAGGGGAGATGAGGCTCCCCTCGACCCGAGAGGTGGCCTCCCCTTCTTTACCACCCCTTCAAGGTGGTTCTGGCCCTATTTGGAGCCCTCCAACGGAAGAGCATGGATTGAAGCCACAGACAATTGTGGATTTTGATTCGTCCACGATGGAAATGTCACCGGAAGTCCAAAGCTTCATCAATTCTGATGGCGGAGGGGATGGAAGGATAGGTTCTGATAGGATGGGCGGTGGCAGAAGAATTGTGGAAGTTTAAGATGCACCTAGCTTTTGGGAAGGAAAACAAGAAAAAAAATTCTGCCTCTGCCTCCCAGCAATTTGCCTCCTTGCAGCAAACAGCCTGGTTAGCTTCAGCACAGCCCAATTAGTAAAAGCAGCTGATTGTTGGTTGGATTGGCCCCCCAATGATCATCTTGTTCAGGCTGCAGGGATCGCCATCGCCTATTTGTCAGGTTTCCAAGTGATGAAATCCATTTAAAAAGAACAAAGTCCATCTTTAAAGGAAATTTCTTTTATTTAGGAAAGCATCAAATTGGCAAAGTCCATGGTAATTCTGGATCTGATATAACCCGAAATTACCCCACAATATTACAAATTAGAAACAACCCCCAAAAGTCACATTCTCCAGTAGAAGTAATTCAATATTGCTTGATATCATAAATCTCCACTTCAAGGAGCCCAAGCAACGACAGCTTGTTTCCCATGGGAAGAAAGATTACCTAGCCAAAACTCTCTCTTTATCTCCACTCCTCCCCTCTTAGGAATGTGGCGAGACCGAAACCTTTCCCTCATGACTGCCACAGAGAAAGTAAGGAAAAGAATATATATTAAGCCTAACTAAAATGGGTACATATGTCGATTTCAGGGTTGACATTATTGCTGCCTTCGCACACCTCATGTTTGGCTTCTGCATCCCATTTTTGGCCTCCGTGCCGTTTTTGGCATCTGCATGCCCCGTTTTCCACCTGTTCTGATTCCTGCTGCTGGGAATGGACAGAAAATGGGATACACGGGGGCTGAAAACTGGGCGCATGGTGGCCAAAAATGAGACACACGGAGGCAATAGCAATCCCTGCACCCTGAAACAGCTGACTGTTGGAAGACCAACAAACAACCAGCTGCTTGTGCCAATCAGGCTAAGTTGAAGCTGACCAGGCTGTTTGCAGTTTGTTGCAAGGAGGCAGAGGCTGAAGGGTAGGGGCCGGCAGGTGGGCGAGGCTTTGGCAACGTTCACTGTATAAGATGCACAGACATTTCCACCTACTTTTTTTTGGGGGGGGGGGAGAAAGTGTGTCTTATACAGCAAAAAATACGNTGGGGGGGGGGGAGAAAGTGTGTCTTATACAGCAAAAAATACGGTAGATCTGGAGGGAAGTTGATGAAGGCTAGTGCTCATCTACTCTCTTCCTCCACATGGCCTTAACTTCTTTTCTCAGCCAGTATCGACGTTCCAGAACAGTATATCCACTGGGTTATCCAGCTTTGTAGTCTCATCAATACATTCTCATCTTTCTCTCCACTGCCATGAGTGCTTGCTTGAAATGTAGTCACCATGGATAACTCTCATTCTTGGCTTTTGCCCAGTTTCATTCCCCTGAAACACTTTTGTCTGCATGTTTAGACTGGGCATCAGCTATTCAAGACCAGCTGCTCAGTGGCTGGATATGGAAAGATTCAGGCATGGAACATTTTGTACATTGTTAATTAAAACTAACCAGCAGTTCCAAATCCCTTCTTGAAACTTAATAGTACATTGACTGCATGTAAATCTTCTCACAGACACTGTTTTTTTTAGAACATTTAGTTTGTTTAAAATTTGAAGAAAATAGATGACATCTGGATCAATTATCCTTTTTTAAAAAATATTCAAACTGCCAGTAACAACATTTCTGTTATTAATTCTGATAGCAGCATGATGGCTCTTGTGGTTAGGATGCTGGGTTGGAGGTTAGCAAGCCTATGTTCAAGACCCGAATGCTACTGTGGGGCAGGATGAGTTCTCCTCCTTTGCTCCAGCTCCTGCCAGAGACATGAAAAGAGTCCCTAACTGAGCATCCCCTGGTCTACAGTGATGTCACCGTTAATCCTTTCAACATGGAAGCATCTTGGTGCTTCTGACAAGAGTGCAAAAAATCAAATCTGATGAGTGCCTATTACCATCCTTTATGTTTAGGGATTGGTATTTGCAGTCCTTTATGAAGAGGAAATACACATCATCTATTCAATTCTTATCCTTCTCTAAAGCTTTTTAATTATCATGGTCTCTTCCATCAGATACAATTTGTATTTTTAAACTGAAACAAACACTTATTTCTGGATACATTTACATATTGGCAAAATACTATTACTGTCGGAAGTGAAAGTGTTAAGATTTAGGAGAACTCTCTGCCTGTCCTTCCTCACAAAATGAGAATATAAATTTAAAAAGCTATGGCTGCCTTTGGAACTGAATTTTAGAGCAGATAGCTAGAAGATCTGCAATCCAGGGGTCTCAAATGAAGTAACTAAATATGGGAATGACAGCCACACAAGAGTTAATATTCATTAGAGCATTCCACAACACATTCTAGTGGCTGATATTCAAACTAAGAAAATTAAGACAGCAAATAGCTTGGATGGAGCAGTTTGGCTAATGCAAGAATTTTTAAGCTAGAGAAAGACAATAATAAGACCAGTGAGAACTACAGTGAAGAAATTCACTCAAGCAATATAGCAAGCATGCAAAATTTCTTTCTTCCTATTCATCTGTCAAAGAAATAGAATTAAGGCAGGCAGGCAGCTTACGGTCACAGAGTAGTTGAAATCTTGGATGAGCAGCAAGGAATTCCTCACTTGGTTTATTTTTCTTTGGATCCTGATTACCACCAGCCTCTAACCAATGAATTCCATATTTTTTTCTATAGTCAAGTTCTGCTCCCCTCCTTTCTTCAGGAAAGATCTGGGGCAAAACAAGAGTGTATTATATGATATCAGAACAGCCAAATCCATGTACATAGTATCCTTAAAACAATTAGTCCCTTTTTAATAATTTAAACAACAAAGTTAAAAGAACAGTGGTAGATGCAAGCATTTCATATTGACTTATCAGTACCAATATTACAATAATGCAGTTAAAATCCGTCTTAAGATATAAGATCTAGCAAGAGCATTAATGAAGCCTATAACATGTGCAGGGACGCAACTAATGACAAACCTTATGCACACAGGAGGCACAGATTGACATATAGCTATTTCTAGTATCATGTATATATTTACATGTATATAATGTTTAATATTTATCATCATTATTCCTTAAAGGAAGGTTTCTTAAACTGTCGGTCAGAACCTCTTAAACAGTTGTAAGCAAATGTGAGATGTCAATCTCTCCTACTATTTCCTCTCCAAGATCCAAGTATCAAGACTTTTCTCTAGAGCAGGGGTCCCCAACCACCGGGCCCTGGACTGGTACCGGTCCGTGGATCATTCTGTACCGGGCTGCAAAGAATGAATAATCGTGATTAAAATATATATAAAAGCTAAGAAGCTCTTTACTATTGGGGAAGAATTGATTTTGCCGGTCCTTGAAAAAGTGTTTCTGCGTGAAACTGGTCCCTGGTACAAAAAAGGTTGGGGACCACTGCTCTAGAGGCCCTTGTGTTCCTGCAGCAACGATATCTGCAGGAGCCCGATTCTAATCCTAAAGGCCATATAGTGACCCATACAGGCTCAAGGATCCTGAGCAGTTAGATCATCTTGAGCAACATTCATGTTGCCACTGCTAAAGGAGAGCCCTGGCCTTGGAAATGAGTTCTGGCAACAATTCATCTTTGGTGTGCCAGGCAGGTTCTGCAAATATAGTGCGATCATTGTCAGATCGCACCCTATTCTATCTGACAGGAAAACACCTTGTCAGAATGAATCCAATAGTTTTAATTCAGGAAGGGAAAGTCACACATTCATTTATTATTGCTGAGTATTCTTATGACCAACCAAGTTTTAGAATCGATGACTAGTCGTCAGCTTTTAAAAAACATTACTTATTGCTTTCTTAATATTGCTAATGGAACACAAAAACATACCTGTGATTTGTTCAAAAACTTTAATCGGCCTATTTTGGCAATAATATGTTGTTTCAAAGTCTCTATATTTTTCTCTGAATCCATCAAAGGATTATTCCGACAATCAAATGATTCAAGTTTTTCTAGCTTGTCAAGTTCATTGATAACAGACCACTGAAACATAGAGAATAGGAAAGCATGGCAATTTTGAACCAACGAGTCTGAATCCAAAAGACCTTTTGCTACTGCTTACATAAAATTATGCAAAACTTCCTTAGTGTGATAATTCAGAGATATCAATCTTATTCATGGTTTTAAATATTTTGATTATATTTAAAGCTGCAATCTATTACAATTTCAGTCTGGCAAAGCTTATATTGATCAGTAATTTCCCATTCACTTCAGTTGACTTAAGGAATAATAGCAGGTTACATGGTGGATATAGCAATGGTTATATCTTTGTATACTAATTGCCAGAAAAATATAAAACTCAAATAGTCTGGCAAGAAATTATGCTACCTTTACTGTGCATTTTTACATTTTTACAAATGATTGACTTTTTAAAAGATAAAACTATAGTAAGTGAAAAGAATTCAGAACCCAATTCATGACACAGGCATCTTACTTTTGCTATTCTATTGTCTTTTAATATGAGATGAGTTAATGAAGGAAACATTCTAGTCTTGTAACCTGTAAAAGAGAACGATAAATTGGTGAAACAATAGTGAAAAATTAAATTACAGGCATATATAACAGCATTTAATTTACATACCAAATGCTGCATCAGGAAAGTGTATAGAATAAATTCCATTGTTTGAAAGTATTAATCTTTCTAACCTGAAATTTAGAAGACAAACCAGTAAAATACAAGCCAATAATTTGGATTTCATATCCAATAAATTGTTGTAAATCTGAAATTAGTGTTTTGTTATGTTAAGTCAAATCAGAATGCAAGAGACAGGTTGTTAACTAAGATCCTTTATTTTAAGGGTATAATGAAATGAAAAATAAATCAAATAAAACAGAATGGAAAAAAATAAAAAAAATGAAAAAAATGGAAGCAGAAAATAGATTTAAGGCAAGTATGTCATCATAGTCTGCAGGCACCGTATTTAAGGATTCCTAAATAAATACAGCCATGTAACAATTTTTGGAGCTCTAATGAAAATAGTTTGGCAGAAAACTAAAATACCAGTTTCACCATTATAGAGGCTTGATTTAATACAAGAGGTATAGTATGTAATGGATCATGACTAAGATATTAGGAAAACAGCAGGATCATACTGTACTCTGAAGAAAAATGTATTTTCCTGAATAAAACCAACAAAGTTACACTGACACTGAGATTAACAGTAGTGCTGTACAACAGTTACCTGGGAAGATCCGCAATGAGATGAAGTTGATTTTCATCAGTTAACTGATTATTAGAAAGATCTAGCCATTTCAGATTCTGGAGGACATCAACAGGTCTGCAAGAAAAACTCTTTATTTAAAATTTTGTAATATTATAACTTTACAATAAAAATAGAAAATATAATTCCATTCTTATTATACCTGTTTGCTGTTTACCCTATATCATATAGAAACCATTTTCTGCCTTGACTACTTTTAATTTTAATTGTTTAGCAGGGCTGGGAAAACTTGGCTTTGCTGAGGGAGACAGAACTCTTGCCATCTTTTATCTTTCTCTTTTATTAATTTTATCATAATTTCTTTGTCTGAGAGCTGTCCAGAGTGACTGAGATTTAATAGCAATAATTTCACATCTCCCAAACTTTGTATTGTTTTCTTATTATGCTACACTAGAGCTTAATTATCACAGATCATAATACATCCAAGATTATTTCCATTAAACCATATATATTTGATCCTAAAATGCTAGCAAAGTGTACATTACTACAAAAATCATTTGTTCTAATTCAATGCTTTCTATTCTGACAGTACTATAGTTCCAGGTATTTGTACCAGCAAACACAGACTTGACACTGGTTTCTTTCTGAGCTATTAATTCTTCTGAACCACAAAAGTTCAATGCCAAAATATGTATTTTCTGCTTAAATAACCTACATCGCTTTTACTGGAAGAATTTTTCATTGCCATACCAGCTTTGTTTTGGCCTAACTTCTGATGAGATGACCTTCTTGGTATCCAAGTGGAAGCTTAGTTGAGAGAAAAAATAAGGCCTGCTGGTTGCTGTATCTCAGAAATTGTAAATTTAATCTGAAATAATGGTTTTTAGATAGTATGCCTGTTTGCTTGTTTTATTTATCCCTTCTCTGTAATTGTTTTATGCAATTTTGAAAATGCATTGTGGTTGACTACTCTGAATAATGTATACACTCTAAAGAAGTGGAATATAATTTTCATTTAAATAAATGCTTTTCATCCATAAATTTGTTATCTTAACAATTCTTTTCTTCTTTACTAATATAAACAGAGCACCAGGAAAACATCAAATATAAAACCAAACAGTAATTACAAGTGAAAAATACTAAACCTTAAAGGAAAACAAAACGGAAAGTGTTATACTTTTTTTTTCTGTTTCTACTAATAAAACCCCACTGATGTAGTTGAAGATAATTCAAGAACTTAAAGGTACTTGATTCTATATATACAATTGCTTTTACAGACTCTACTATACCTGGAAGAGCTTTTATCACACAACCCACAGTTTAACAGCAAGGTGGACAGATAAAGCAGTGGACCTACACTGAACTACACATTCCTTTTGTCACCATTTACTTCCTCTATTCTACTCAAAAACAATTTCCTGCTTCTGATCTTGGTTTGTGGCTTTTCTCAAATTAGGACAGAAGGTGGGGATATCACAATGAAATGATATTGAATCTTGAATAGCAAACCACCCTTAATTTACATATTAATTAATGGATAGTTGATATGTTTGTAATAAGGTTTTAAACAGAGCAAATATTATCTTACTGCAATATGTTTTATATTTGAAACTAAGATCGATCTATCTATCCATCCATTCCATCCATCCATCCACACATACGCACCTAGAATTATATCTATACACATAAAAGGAATCTAATGCTTACAGTCACACCAAACAGTATGGTTCATAATTAGAAATTTTAGGCCATGCTGAAAATATGCAATATAGAGTCCTTGCTTACTAACTACTTGTTCAGCAATTCTTTGAAATTATGACGATGAAGAGGGAGATTTATGATGGGTCCTTGGGGTTATGGGCATCACAATACCCTGTGGTTCACATGATTGCAATTTGGGCACTTGCCAATCAAAACACATTAATGAGTTGCAGTGACCTATAGTCAAATGATTGCCATTTGTGATCATCGCAGCTAGCCTTTGACAAGCAACGCCAACATGGAAACAGGTAGAAAGTTGCAAGTTGCAGTCATGTGATGTCATGCTTGATGACTGTGATTTATTTAATGATTGCAGCTGGAACTGACAAACTGATGTTGTAAATTGGCCCATTCATGTGATCTTTCATTTTATAACTGCATCACTTAACAATGGAGTTGTCAGTCCCAATTTAGCTGGTAAGTGGGGACTACTTGAATTATATCTACAGAACAATGGCTGTATGAATAATTATTCTCATACCTTTTTAAAAGTGAAATGCTATTGGAAGCAAGATAAAGTTCTTCAAGAGTAGGCCACCCTGTAGCACATAAAAGAACCTAATGGGAAAACACCATTTAGTCCAACAACAAATTTTACTTGCCTTTGTAGGCAAAATCAAGTAATACCAACTTTATAAATTGATTTCAATAATACTCAGAGCTACCTTAAAATGCATTATTTTCACTAAAAAAAATCAGTTTCTTTCTTGGAAGGGATGTTGAGTTCAACAATGGTGAGAGCCATCTTACTAGAGATAAACGCAGAGAACTTGGAATCAAACACATTCATGTCATAACGGAAAAAGTGAGAGAACAGTGAAGACCGAGAAAACTACATTTCATGGTATTCCCCATACTTTGAAATGGAAGCTTTGAGAGCTGGAAGGGAGAGAAATTGAATAGGAAACCACTGGGCACTTCATGAACAAGATAGAAATCTTTGAAGCCAGATGTCACTGATCAGTCACTGGCTTGAAATGGGCACCTAGAGATATTAAATAGATAATTATATTTTTAAAAAGCTGTATGTCTAACTCAGAAAAGCTGGGAAACATTTCAACAGCTGAAAAAAATTCATGTGCATATCTGCATAATGGGAAGAAGAACATCTGCTATCATGGCATGCAAAACTAGTAGAATTATGTCATTTTATTGGAAAATCTACTGTTCTTTTGATTTTTCCAGGATGCAATTTAAGCTAAGTTTACATAGCATCAACACAATTGATAACACAATTGATGAGGCAAAATATGGATATACTTTCCCCTCAGTTTTCCTAAGTAATGTCCTACAGGAACTATAGGAAGAATAAATTGTGATGGTAGCCAGATTCCTTACCAGTTCTTTTACTAAGAAAAAAATTCATGTATAAACTTTTGCAAAGATTCTGTATTTTATAAGGATGTTGGCTTATATGAGTGTTTTATTAGAATTACAAATGATATGATTAAGAACTAACCATAAACTTTCAAAGATCTAAATTGTATTACCTCAGTCCATGTCACTCCAGTTTGATTAAGTGCCAAAACCCTGAGTTTACAAAATGTTAGTGAAGCAGGTGGTAGGAGAGACGGAAATTTCATTTTGTTTTCGCTATCCAAAATTGAGGAAAAAACAGCACATTAGAAAATGGAACAAATATAGCACATCAATCTTTCTACTGCAATTTAAGACAAAGTTATTCTTTTTTTTACATTTCTGTTAATTTATCATTTTTGCTTACATTGGTTTCCCATATTTCATATCAGAAACAACTGCAGAATTAGACACTAAGATTTCAGAGATGTAGTGTAACTTTCAAGTCATATCAAATCTATGGTATTAATTTAAGGCGTAAGATCCTAAATCCAGAATCAAATTATAGGCAGAAATCTTGTTTCTAAAATGAAGAAAAAGCCCCATACTGGTGGTGGACATATATTCAGAAAAGGAGTTCATCCTTTACCATGTAAGGATGGCACTTAAGGGAATTAAAGACAAACAATAATAATTTGAGGAGACTGCTGAAAACTAGCAGGGACCACAATGTGATGTGAGTATTGGTATCATTAATATAAATATTTAAAATCATTTGACAATCATTTTAAAGACAAAGGATTGGCTTTAAAGTTCCTTTTCACACATGAAAATGCTCTTTCATTTTCCAGAAGGGCAGAAATCTAGTAGACTATCATTGAAAGAATGGAAGAGGAAAATGTGATTTTTCCATGATTCCCTTTGGAATCTTGTATTGTTCAAGGAGACTCTAATCAATGGAAAAGCTGGAGCAGCTTTTCTTTGGGCACAGTGGAAAAAGAGGAATCAGCAAAAATGGTCTTGCTCATTTGGTCCAAGAAAAAATTTCCTAAAAACATAAATCTAAGCCCATCTACACATTTGAAAGTATCTGTGAATACCTGAGATTAAGTGTTTCTAAATTTTCAACTTGGCAGGCAATGGCTAACACTTCTTTCCAAGATGACAAAAGATTTCTTGATAAGTTTATCTGCCGAATATCTGAGCAAATATATTTAAGAAAAAATTTCACAAGATTGAGTTTAAGAAATATGCTTGCACTATGCTTGCCTAAGAACTTCTTGACTCAAGTACTGAAGCTTAAGTAGGGAGAAGACAACACCTTTTTGATCAGGGACCATATGAGGACAGGTGTCATGACAAGCAGAACTACAGGTTGGGCCATTTCATGCACATGGCAACACCAGATATGCCTAATATTCTTCCCATTTTTTCCTGAGAAGAGATTGATTTAAAACAGGCGGGGAAAGACAGTCTAAACCCAAATGCATGGCTTTATGTACAATGTGGCAAGGAAACTTCACTGTGCATTTTTGGTCAGATGAATTGTATAAAGGACTCCAGGATATATCCATGAACTCAAGAGAATTTAGATTAGACATCAAGTCTAATCTTCCCACAGAGAACTTGTATTTTTTGATATTAAGGTTTTGTCATTTTTGTAATTTCAGCCATGAAAATCAGCATTATTTTTAATATTTTTATTCCAATAAAAACAAAATCATGATTTTCCATTCATTTTTATACAGGGTTCCATTTGCGTAATCTTTTTATATTAAATATTTACCATCTTATTATTTTCTTAATACATCAAATAGTTTGATTTTATTCCATTCCCAGAAATGTATTTTATTTCAAATCAGTTTTTTTTAAAAAAAATTCATGACTTTTACAATTTATATGTGATGTATTTTCCCAAAACATCCTCATCTGTTTTCTCACTAATGGAACATAATTTCCATATGTTGTTTAGGGTACCACTACTAGAATAGACTTTTCCTCTATATTATCTTCAAAATTTGCCCTAATTCTCTTCAGTAGTTTTGAAGGGCCCAGTGGACTCGGGTCATGGAAAATGCTACTGTATTTCAGAGTTTTCAAAAGGCTTTAATTTTAGACTACGAATAATTTTGTCAAAGGAAGTTTCCTGTACTTACAATCTCATCTAATTCTTGAAATCAATACTATGCTTCAGATCACATACTGTATAAGCAGTTATAGAAAGGATACTAGGGCATGATTTTCTGATTTCTTCTTCTTGACCAGCAAGACTCACGGCACACGCATCAACTGAAATGTCACTTAAGATATTCAACTGCCTGTAAAAAAGTGTCTCATTAGAAGAGCATTGTCCTTTTTTGTCCTTAACAAGAATGAAGTATCAGGGTATATTTGTTTTTGGCAGACAGAAAAGAAAGCCAGGCAAGTTGATGCAAAGCATGGCAAAATATTTAGGCAAAAAGAAAATGAAACCCAAGGAAAAAGAGTTATATGCTTTCCCTCCAAACTTCATTGCCTTACTTTAATTAAGATAAAGATATTAATATTTCAAGATCAATTACTGATTTTTTTCTAATCAAAGGCCTGCTGAAATCCTGCATGCTTCCAAATAAGCAGGAGCAACAGGAGCCCTTCTCAGGAGAGTCTTTTATGTAACACACAGCACTACTATAACGAAGTATATTTCTGAGAGAGAACTTGCTATAATGCATATAACAAATAAACAGGTGCAGGATAAATTTAAGAAGACAGACAGTAAAATTGTAGAAAAGTTGCACAAGCGCAAGAATTGTAATAGGGAATGTGGTATAAACAATATGAAAGCATTAGTAGCATCAATAATTGGGCAATAGGACATTCCAATAGTATAGAAATACATTCAACATTCTGATGCTGCTCATTTTCAGAGGAACTGTACTTACTTTTGTTTTTCCTTAATGGAATCAAATCCAACTGTTTCTACAGTTTTCGTTCCAATTACTAATGACAATCCTGCTTCACTATCTGGACCGTGCTCATTTTCATTCAATCCATATTTCTCCTTCACAGCGGAAAGGAAATCTACCCCAAAATTTGCCTTGTTTGGGCGGATAAAGGATCCACCTGTAGGATGCCTGGACGGAAAATGACAACAGTTGTTTAAAAGCAGTTTTAAAACATCTTGTTCAAGAAACAGATGACTCCAGATTATCTGTTCCTGAATAAAAAAAAAGTATGTATCTGATGTTCCAGATATAGACCAAATCAGGGCTGATTTGTTTCTGATATAGTCTTGAAAGAGTTGGGAGGAATATAAATGTTTTTAAAAATCTATTTTAGCTGCCATATTTGCATCCTCCAAACTGGGCCAGAGTGGTTACACACAAAAACACTAGTACAATAAATTCATATTATTTACAGAAGTAATGTTCTTTGAAATAATGAATTCTGAGTAAGCACATATCAATAATCTTCCTTGTAAAGGATCAACTTAATGGGAGGAAGAAAATGGCGAAGGTCAGCTGGCATGGTGCAGGGCAGATGAGCTGGAATTTCCCAACCATTCAGGACTTCATGGTGATTTATGGCTTGGAGCCTCACAGGCATTTGGGGCTTCTAGCAGGGCAACTGCTTTGTGCTCTGGAGACTTCACACAGGAAGTGTGGAGACTTCCTGGTTTTTCAGCCCTCAGTTGGGAGAGCTGATTTCTTGTCCCACTGTGTTTTGTGTTTTCCCAAGTATTTTGTGCTTCCTGGGTGTGACACCTTTTCACCACAGCACTGGATCAGGCTGAGTCAGCGACAGCAATTTTCCCTTTTCCCTAACTTGCACTTGGCCTGCACTGGGACTCCCAGGGACTCCCCCACCTCTGAGGCACTCCAATCTGCTTAATGACCCACATGACTACTTAACAACCATATCTAGGAAAGCCATGATGCAGCTGTAAAACTGAATCATTACATGGTTACCCTCTTAATGACATCAAAGACTTATAACCAAAATTCCAAACTCAGTTGTGGTTGTAAGTTGAGGACGACCTGTATCACCTTTTGAAATGTGCAAACCAGCTAGCACTAGCCAAGAAGGGTAGAACATTGTCCTTGAAGTATGTAATGTGGCTGTAAACATCTTTGGCTTTAAGCCTCACAACTTTGCAGCCTACCCTAGTTGTTGTTTTTTTAATAGATCATCATCTCATGAATTTACAAATTTAGCTATCTTTCCATCCTTTCCTCACACGACAGAAATTAATTTGGCAGTTTCTGTTGTGGTTTCATATCCAGATTGGCAAATTTGCTCCTCCTTTTCTGGATATATTGTATTGCTAAATCATTAATACTGAACTCACGGACAATAACAATTAAGTCATACTTGAAGAAAGCCTATTTAGCATGCATTTTCTCTTTAGGCTCACTATAGTCTCCTCGCATTAGGCTCAGAGGTCATTTTAACCAGCAAGATTACCAATATAAAAGAAGACATGCTCAGAATAGCAGCTCAAAACTTTTGCTGTTCTACACATGTACACAAATAACCAGGAACACATCATAAATATTGATTTGAGATTACAAATAAATTTTTGTGACTAGGAGAAATTTATAGAATTAATCCATCACTTAGAAGTATGTGTTTGGGATTCTGTGCATGTGCTTGGGTGATATTCAGCATTATTTTATAAAATAATCTTCAAAGCTCTAAAAGCCCCAAAATCAAAAGAGAAAAAAAGCAAAATTAAACTTGAAATATTTGTCATGGGGGGAGGGCAATCAAAAGCAAATTACAAATACTTTACTTAAATACATTTTTTGATGCCCAATAATTCAAAATAAATCAGGCAGTTGGCTGACAATTTCCTTCAGTTAAGGTAATAAACACCTACATCCCTAAGGCTAACTGGTACAAAAATACAATGCATTCAAGTTACTGCATGTCAGGCAATATTATTAAGAGTCAAAGGAAAATATTAATCTTATTGCCTGATTCACTTGTAATTTACATATGCTATGTATTTGTTGAAAAGTGAAATTGTATTTCAGAATGTACTCACCTGCATTTGAAATAATGTATTCCTTCATGGCTACCATTATGTTTTCCTCTTTCATGGTTGTCCCATTCAACTCCAAGCCAAATTCCTAATATAAAATCAATGCTTTATAAATGCAACTTTCAAAATGGTTCAGCAATAAAATCTATTTAAGGCTTAATAGCTACTCAGGTAATTTTTTTTTCTGTGCTCAAAATTGCCTAGTGCTTCTTCCTTATGAAATTACTTTTATATTGACAGAAGAGCTACTTTTAATTTTTTAGAAGCTATACTATTACAAATGTATAAAACATATATCATAACATTCACAAGTCTGATTTGGAAAAATAACATTCCACTAGAGCAACTGCTTCAGATATAGTTCCTGTATGGTAGTAAGATTTGTCTCAAGCTCTGTATCAACGACTTCCATCCCTAATTAGTAATTCAATTAAACAATTAGCAGAAGAACTGAGTTTCTTCATAGTACATAAAAAGTAACAACGTTTCAGCATGTTTAGGTTATAAAATAAGGCTGATGAATTAACGTTTTCATTTAAAAAACACACCAATTTCTTTTGACACTTGAATGGCTAAAATAAACCTTTTCAACTCTGTGATTTTAGCATTCTGATATTTATTTATTCATTTGTTCATTCATTCATTCATTGCCACCTTTATTATTTTTATAAGTAACTCAAGATAGTGAACATACCTAATATTCCTTCCTCTTCTTATTTTCCCCATAACAATCTTGTGAGGTAAAGAGGGTTGACAGAGAAAGAGTAACTAGCTCAAAATCACCCTGTCGGCTTTCATATTTAAGGCATTTTCCTAGAGGTTTTTCAAAAACTACACATCAAGTTTAAATCACTTAGAATAAACTCAGGTTGAAGACTTGAGCTTTAATATGCAGTGTACCTTTTTTTATGTTGAGGAGACAACTTCTTGTCTTAAATTGCAGTTTTAAATTTTAACAAGTCTTCCTTCTGAGTAATCTGGACTGAAAATATCTCTCAGTAAAGGCCCTGTCACACTGCCCAACGGATGCAAAACGTTTGTAAAAAGGACAAAGCGGACGAGAAAAATGTTCCAT
>BHFT01002944.1:0-25947 GCA_004320025.1 Laticauda laticaudata
GGATAATACCCGAAGGAAGATGAACAGCGTGCACCACCAACACACACACACACACACTACCACACACACACACACACAATAATATATCCTCGGGTATCTATCCCACGTCATTGTATTTCTGTAAGTTTAGCTCATTGTAGTTCTGTTAAAGTTGTAGCAAGTTTCAGCAAATCTCATCTGCCATCATCAGGTTCTGAATGATGTATGGCAGATGAGATTCTGCTGAAACGTTGCTACAACTTTAAGCAGAACTACAATGAGCTACAACTTTAACAGCAACTACAATGACGTGGATAATACCCGGAAGGAAAGCTAAACAGCACAATGTAAGTACCCGCGAAGCTTAAAATAAACAAATATATATATATAATATAATATATATATATATATATATAATTATATACACTCACAAACAAAAAAAAATCTCCACACCACAATCCAGGCAAACACCTGGCACAAACAGACTCCCCCTGATACCTCCAGCTCAAACACCAGGCACCCAGATGAAACCAGCTTCCTAATAAATGATAGCCGTCCTTTTACTCAGAGCCAAGCTGCGCTAAAAAGCCTCAATACAGGAAACACAATGTTGCCAGCCAATCAAGACACAAAAAAAGCCCACAAAACAGACAGAAGATATTGGAAACACCAACCAAACAGAACACAGCAAACTCAAAGACCAATACACATACTAAATATTGCCAACAAATCAGGATGAAGAAAAAAAAACCATTCTGGCACAGCGGTAGACTAGCCTCAAATTTAAAACTGAAACGGCTATGAAAGCTGACTCACAGATGAACAAAGCCTGATGATGGCAGATGAGATTCTGCCGAAACGTTGCTACAACTTTAAAAGCACAACTTCAATGACATGGGAAAATACCCGAACAAAGCTGAACAGCATCTCTCTCTCTCTCTTTCTCATCTCTTCTCACTCATCTCTCTCTCTCTCATCTCTCTCTCTTTTTCTTTCTCCCTCCATCTCTCTCATCTCTGACACTCATCTCTCTCTCATCTCTCCTTCTCTTTCTCCAGTGGTGGGATTCAAATTTTTTTACTACCAGTTCTATGGGCATGGCTTGGTGGGTGTGGTAATGTGGTTATGTAACTAGGTGGGCGTGGTCATGTATCATGTGACTGGGTGGGTCAAAAGAGAGAAACTCACTTTAACAATGCTGTTGGAGTAGGGAGTTGGACGAGATGACCTCCGAGGTCTCTTCCAGCCTGGATTGCTGTGCTGTTTCAAAATATCTTCTGAAGCTGCATCTAGTGCCAGGGTTTGTGGACCTTTTTTCCTCTCCTTTTTCTCTCCCTCCCTCTATCAATCTGTCCATCCATCCATATCTCATTCACTTTCCCTTCCCTTCCCTTTTTCTCCCTCCTACCCTTTCTTTCTTTCTCCCTTCCTCTTTCTTTCTTTCTTTCTTTCTTTCTTTCTTTCTTTCTTTCTTTCTCTTTTTTCTCCATTCCCACCCTTCCTCCCTCTTTCTTTCTCTTTCTTTCTCCCCTCCCTCCCTCCTTCTTTCTTTCTTTCTCCCTGCCTAAGAGGTTTGAAGGCCCATTTTAAGGCCCTTTTAAAAGAAAAAAAAATAGAACATTGAAGGACTCCTGGCACAAATTAATTCAATCAATTAGAATGAAAGACACATCCCTTTTTTCACTAGAGGACTGGAAAAATCAATCCTTCCCCCAACTAACCAAGTACCAAGTTATGCCTGGGAGGAACACCAGAGGGTTGTAGACAGACTGCCTATGAAATGAACAAGTGTCAGATTAATTTGAACCAAGCCCTTTACTGGCCTCCAGTTACACCACAAGAGATATCCTGGCTGATCAGATCACTTAAAGTTAATTAGGCTATCAGTGTGGTGGTATTTGTGGTTTGATTAAATAGAAATTTCCTTGCCCAAGGTTTGAACACCATAGAAAATCATTTTCCATATGTATCCCCTCCCAACCCATGGTAGTTTGAAGCCTGAAAATCAAATGCTTTCCAAATGCTTGCTTTTTTCAATCCACAACCCATAAGCTGAGTTTAATATTTACATATTTATTATTAATATTTACATATATATGTATTTATTATTAATATTTACATATATATGTATGCTTTATTTATTTATGTATGTATGCACATTGGAAAGGATTGAGAGAAACAATGGGTTTTGGGGGCTTTTGGCAGACAAATTTGTAATTTTTTACTTTCAGACAACTTTATAGTCATGTCTTCTTGCCTAGGAATTTGCACTTTGTACTTTATCCCATAGCCCCTGTGATCTCTGCATTTAATATAGGAAATAATGCCTACATTCTAGAAATCCAAGCCATCTCTGAGAAACAAAACCAACCCTCTTAATTGATCCCATTTAGAATATTTTCTGGAGCTTACTGAAGAAACAGGTAAGGTGGAAGCAAGGAGTTACATTGCTTCTATTTACATGCTTGGAGAATTCTCTAAAAGGGCCATTCACGAGGCTCCACAATGCACCTTCACTGTTTAGTTGCCATTCCTATGCATATAGCCAATAAGCAACTAATTTGAATACTGGGTCTTTGTTTGAGTAACAGAACATCTTAGAAAATCCCTTTAAATCAGAGTGGTACAAGCTAAGAGGAATTACATCTCAGGAAACTGTCTGGCAGAAGTAATAGATCAAGCAGAAGATGGGCAAAGTCCCTACTTCCTTCTCAGTTCATTGGACAGAGATGGGAAAATATCAGCTGAATAATTACTCAAGAAGGTACATCACTGTTGCTCTTGAGATCCAGTACATTAATTGAGTAAATAATTCCATTTACTGGATTCCTTATCTGAAATGTTGTTAATAAGCAAGAGGATTTCATAATCCAATATTACTCATTAAAAGATGTTCCAAGGTTTAGATTACTGCATAGTTCAAATAAGTTTAAACTTGTTTTTCAATGTTTTCATTTAAGGATAGGCACCACCCATGCAAATATCACAGTGAACAGTAAACAATCAAATATAGAGTCAATTCCGAAGTAGGAAACAGCCAAGGCAAGGTTGGAAGTGATTTAGTGTAAGGGGCAGTGTGATGATTCAGTGGAAATACTAGCTGAGTTTCTGTTTAGTGCAATAGTTTGAAATATATGTTTGCATCATTTCAGTTTGCAGATTCATTGTAATTGTTCTGAAAACTGCTTCGGAAAAGACATGGATTGGATTGGACTTGTTTTATTATTATTGATATTCCTTTTTACAGTTTTATTCCTTTTCAAAATGGGTAGTTCCCAGAATTACAGCTCCAAAAACCTACCTGGACCCAGGACCATACCCATTTTGGGAAATCTGCACATAACGGATTTCAAGAGGCCTTATAAGACAATGATAAAGGTATTGACTAATGATTAACAACTTTTAATGTTCTTTGCCAAAGTGTATTAATGTTAATATAAAAGTTTAGCAATTTATCAGGTTATCCAGTTAACTAGAATAAGGTTGATATGCTCCCTGTTGGTTCTGCAGGAGTCTATGGAAATGTATAAAATTGACATTAACTCGGCATTGCATTTGTTTATATATGTACAAAAATTACACAAACAAAAATCTTTGTTAATGGGATGTACATTTTTCTGTTTATCTGAAACTTGAATGGTTAAAATTGCCTCTGATTGTGTAGAGCAGGGGTGTCAAACTTATGTCATCACATTGTCACATGACATATTGTGACTTCGCTAAACTCGGGTTGACCATGGCCAGTGTTTGACAAATCCAGCCCATGGGCCAAAGATTTGACACCCTTGGTGTAATGGAAGATATACGTATTAAGAAAAATGTTTAGGTTAACATATTTTAAGAAAATATAAGAAGATATATATTTTAAGATATATATTATGAGTAACAATTGTCCAAATCTTTTTTACTGTATTTCCTGCTGCAGGATATTTTTCCAAAATACTGAGTGAAAAACATAATTCTGAACCTAACTTACAGGCTGATAAACCCAGGCTAAAAATATGAGAAGATTCAAAGACTCAAAGGATTGGAATCCTGCCCCCATTCCCATCCCAGGGTGGGATTCCATTTAATTCATTTTGTGGCTTGCTAAAACATGCTGAAGTTTTTAGCAATAACAATAGCACTTAGACTTATATACCGCTTTACAGTGCTTTATAGCCCTCTCTAAGTGGTTTACAGAGTCAGCATATTGGCCCCAACAATTTGGGTCCTCATTTTACCCACCTTGGAAGGATGGAAGGCTGAGTCAACCTTGAGCCTGGTGGGATTTGAACTGCCAAATTGCAGTCATCTGGCAGTTAGCAGAAGTAGCCTGCAGTACTGCACTCTAACCACTGCATTACCACAGCTCATTTTACAGAAGAGTTTGAAATTTTTATTTTTTTAAAAAATAGAAATCTCAGGTGTGATTATAATTTTTTAAAATAGCTGAAAGGAATTTCGCAGTAGATTACTTTACATTCTGATATTTTAATATTTTTATAAAAATAAATTAAGTTCCCTGACTGTTGCCTGTCACTTTAGGAAAGATTACAAAGCACCAAGAGTTTCCTGATTTAGACACAGGTTAGATCTGGGAAACACTGTTGGCATCTTATTTTCTTTGCATTTCTTAAAAGTGTTTCGCTTTCTTCAGTTGTAGGTGCTTGTGCACAGCTGAGCAGTCAATGTGCAGTGTTGTGTGTGGTTAATCAAGAATGGTACTGCCCATGGAGACATAGACATGAATATATCAGAAATTATTATTATTGAAAGTTATTTCTGATATCTTAACCACACTGCAAAATATAAAAAATATACTGTTTAAAGTATACTTTATACTTCAAAAGTATAATAGCATATAACAGAAAGTTAGCCTTGAGTGTGAGATATTACATTTTAAAGAATTCTCTTTATATGAGTCTAATTGTTGATCAGAATTTTGTCTTTTTTCATCTGCTGAATTCCAGTTGTCAAAAGAATATGGTCCCATTTTCCATTTTCAAATGGGATGCCAAAAAATGGTGGTGTTGACTGGCTATGAGACAGTGAAAGAAGCTCTGGTGAACTGGGCAGAGGCATTTGGAGAGAGGCCCATTATCCCCATTTTAGAAGATTATGCAAAGAGCTTTGGTAAGTTATTTCATTCTGGATCGTATTTCACAACCCTTTCAAAAATCTGATCAGTACTATGTACATGTAATCCTCATTTAGCAACTGTCTCAAATAGTGGCTCTTTGCTAATATAAGGGTAGTAAATGGTAGTAAAAAATAAAGAAAAACCATTTTTCAATCAATGCATTATTTTACACCCAAATTTCTGTGCATCAGACTGAGAGTAATGCTGGCATTTCTTCACAACAGAACTTTATCCAAATATGGTGGTAACAACTGATGAGCTTTAACTCTCCCCCTTCTGTCCTCTCTCTCTCTCACTCACATGATTTCCTCAGCAACCATGTCACATAGCAAATATTTTGCCAAAACCAATCATTAAACAATGATTGATAAACAAGGATTCCCTGTAAAATATTTCACCTGAACTTGTCATCGATAGTAACCTCAGAGAACTTGTTCAGCTTTTGGAAATCTAAATAAGATAGATAAAAATCTTTACTTTGCTGCCTTGATTTCCTGCATTTTTCAGACTATAAGGCACTCCAAACCATAAGACGCGCCTAGCTTTTGGAAGAAAACAAGAAAAAAATATCTGCCTCTGCCTCCCAGCAATCTGCCTCCTTGCAGCAAACAGCAAACAGCAAACAGCATGGTCAGTTTCAGCACAGCCTGATTTAGAACGAGCAGCTGATTGGTGGTTGGACTGGCCTCCCGGAATACCAACAATCAACTGTTTCAGGTTGCAGGGACCTCCATTGCCTATCACTGTCTCCATGCACCCCATTTTTGGCCTCTGCATCCTGTTTTTGGCCTCCAGCCTTCGTGTGCCCCATTTTTGGCCTGTTCCGATCCCCGCTGCTTGGGACTATTTACATTTTAATGGTATAATTTTCCTAATACAAATTGATTTTCAACTTAATCTCTTATCTCTACTTCTCCATTTCAGGTGTTATATTTGCTCATGGTGAAAACTGGAGAGTGATGCGGCGGTTTTCAATATCTGCATTGCGTGATTATGGAATGGGAAAGAGGATTGTTGAAGACAAAATTACTGAAGAGTGCAGTGTTTTGACCAAAACATTTGAGACTTATGAAGGTGAATTGATATTTCCTCATACAGATTTAGCAATATATCTTTCTTTGAATAGAGGTCTTAGAAGAATCTTTTTCAGAAAAATATGCCAAGAACTATTCTTTATGGGGAATTGTTATACTAAACTAGCTATTAAAGAGTATAGAACAAGGATGTCAAATGCATGTCGTCACGGCAGCATCACGTGATGTATCTGGACTTTTTTTCTCATTCGCTAACCTGGGCGTAGACGTGGCTAGCAAGTGACACCTCCAGCCCATGGGCCAGGAGTTTGACATCCCTGGTATAGAATGATAAATTGTTTCAGTAGGAGCACTATTTCTATACATGAAACTGGTCATACTGCTGACTACTCTTACCCAAAAGAACTGGTCTTAGCATAGTACAAGATAAAAACATTCCAACTTCAACTTTTTCTTTTACACATTAACATATAATTTGCTATTTCTATAACAACAAATCTTTCTGATCAGTAAAACCAAGGTCAAAGTCTCATTTATGAATCAAAATGCCTGTACATACTTTATAAGTCTCGTATTTATTAGTTCTGTTAATGGAGTCATAACATCTAGAACAGACACACATTGTTATGATTCCATGTTACGAGTCCTACAATCATGGGTGGAGAATAATGTACTTAAAAACTCTAATAAGAACAGTTTCAAATGCACTCATTTTTAATAACTGCAGAAACTGTAAATTAAAATGAGAACGTTTCCTCTCTGGTGGAAATTGCTGGGACTCTGCCCTTCATTATAGAGAGGGATCTGTGTTCTAAAGCCTTATATCTATTTGTTAAAACCTTGTATGTTGCTCATTTTATTCTTCATGCTGCCAGCAACATGGCCTAGCCTTAACTATTCTTCTATTCGATAGTGGGGCTAGAATGTTGCTGCACCTTTTTGTCTATTTTTTATTTTATTTTATTTATTCTCCACTCATGGGACGGATAGCCCTGGTCAGCTAAAAGCTGTTTTTCACAGGGGTCAAACTAGGGTCCGACCATATAACAATATTACAAAAAAAACCACAAAAAAACAACAACATACAATCATTAAAATGTACAAAGCATTGAAACACACGTAAAAGGAATAAGAAAGAGATAGAAAAAAAATATTTGTACAATATATGCAATTAACTTAGAAATACACACAATAACATTACAATATAATATGCATTACATCATTAAAAAAAAAACACAAAAGAAAGGATGCCTCCATCGCTCAACATTTTTTCTGTTTTTAATATATAATGAGGTTCCATGACCTTTTACCCATGACCCTTAATCCAGATCAGTTTCAGAACCCCAAAAAACCCAAACCCAAACCCAAACCCCCAAACCCAAAATAATTAATCACTGCCACTACAAAATATATTGTTATTACATGTCAGGATGAATCGTTTGAAAGATAGGATAGAATTTATATCCTGATAATTCAAATCATTCCATAATTTAGCTCCTCTGTACCTTAGGGATCTTTTCCCATAATTAGTTTTTGGTCGAAAAAGTTGTAGTTTCTTTTCACCCGACCTAGTACGATACACTAACTCACGGCAACAAAATAACTCACATAGATATGGCGGATAAAAATTAAACACAGCTCTGAACATAGTACATGCTAACTGTTTCCACCACCGTAAACTCAAGACGGTCGAGTTTCAGTACAGTGTACAATGAATTTGAAGGATATCTATAATCAACATTCATAACAATTCATAAAGATCGATTTTTGAAGAACTTGCAATTTTCTCAAAGCGATTTGCTAGCGTTGCTCCATACAGAACCTACAGTAATCAAAATGACATTGAATTAAAGATTTAAAGAATGTCAAAGCAACATCTTTATCAATATATGGACGTAGTCTTCAAAAGCAGGTACATATTCTTCACAACTTTATTCATTACAAGATCAATAGTGTTTGTTCCATGTTAAGTTGTGATCAATGACGCACACCAAGATATTTTGCAAGATTTAACATGTTTAATTTCATTACCATCAATATATATATGACAGTTAGCCAGATCATTTTGAACATATTTCAAGCGTTGTTGTGTTCCTATGAACATCAGTTCACATTTCTTCACATTCACTAAACAATTTATTTTTTCTTTAACCACAGTGATAAACTGTTTAATCGTGATCAAGTTTAGTAACAATTTCAGGTATGTTCTCTGAAGACGTAAACAGCACGTATCATCAGCATATAGCGATACATTGCATCGCAGTCTATTTGGCATATCATTGACGAACAAGCAGGAGAACATAAACGGTCCCAGCAAGGACCCTTGTGGTACACCGCATGTTACTCTACTACTATGGGATGCATAAACCATTAATGGACGTGAACTGAGTTCTTTCATCAAAATAGCTCTTAAAACCAGTTCAGAGTAGAATTATCAAACCCATACAGTTTTAGTTTCTTGAGCAATATACTATGATTAACCATATCAAAGCTTTTATGCAAATTCAATCATTACCAGCCCAGTAAAATTGCCTTTGTCTGTCTCACAAAACCAATATTATTGTTCACATTTAAATAAGGCAGTTTGGTGTAGAATACTTAGGTCTGAAACCTGACTGACAGTCAGATAACACATCATACTTACTGAGATAACTGAACAGTTGATTGTACACAACACTTTCCATAACTTTGGCAAGATCGGATCACAGAGATAGGTCTATAATTTTCCAAACAATGATTTACTACCCCCTTTGTGTACAGGTATTACCCTAGCACATTTCCACTGACTGGGCACAATGCCAGTATTTAGTGGACAGATTAATGATATGAGTGACACACAGGTGCAATGATAATAGATACAACTTTTAACAACATTAGCTGGTAAGATTAATTGGACCTGTTGCCTTACTTTCAGATAATTTTTTCAATATCATTTCAACGTCAGAGGATATGACAACCTGAAACACAAAGGAGGGCAGATCAAGATAAGACAAAAATGACTCTTCGCACTGATCTGTGTCATCTACAAGTTGTACATTATCATCATGTAAATCTTTACCAATGGATATGAAATAATCATTGAAAGTATTAGACAATGCCTGGCCGTGTACAATATTACCGTTCACTTTAATAGAAGTTGCTTGCTTGCCAGTTTTCTTTCCAGAGGTTAATGAATGCAAGGCATTCCATACTTTTTTAGGATTTTCCATTGCAGACCCTATCTTCATAGAGATAAATTCACGTTTGGCTTGTCGAATAGTTGCAGTTACATTATTACGTGCAATCTTATATTTTTCCCAATCATCATCATTCTTAGTTTTCTTGGCTTTAGCCTTAAGGCGATCTCTATCACGCATAAGGTGTAGAATAGTAGGAGTCATCCAAGGTGACTCTTTTTGTTTAATACGAGTTTTACGAAGTGGTGCATGTTTATTGATGACATCCATTAACATGGTGAGAAAAATTGAACAAACAACTTCAGGATCTTTTAACAGAAATAATGGCCCAAAATTTAATTGATCCACATCTCTTTGGAAGGTATCTGCATCAAAATGCCTCATATTTCTTCCAGTTTTATACTTATGACCAGTAAAATTAGATTGTTGCCTACCAAGAATGCAATATATCATGTAGTGGTCACTGATGGACAATTCAACAACACCACTTTTGATTATTTTATCTCTAGTGCTACAAAATATAAGATCAACTGTTGTGGAAGTTACATTAGTTACTCGTGTGGGCTTATCAATAATCTGCTGACAATTATATGACTTCATGATGTCTAAGAGCTTATTTGTATGCCATGCATTCATTATGACATCACAATTCATGTCCCCTAAAATAAAATATGGTAAGCCCAAATCGTCAATCTTTTGCAAAACTTGATCAAATTCATTAAAAGTTTGAACATTTGAATTCGGTGGTCTATACCACGTTATGACAATAAATGACTTTTGTTTTTCATTGTGAATTTCTGTGATTATCATCTCCAGTTTGTCATTTATACATAGGTCATCTCGTTGAACAAATCTAATGTTGTTATTCAAAAAGACTGCAACCCCACCACCGCTTCTGTTACGATCACGTCGTAGTAGGGTATATCCATCAATACATATTTCAGCATCACTGATACTTTCACACAAATGGGTCTCACTAAAAGTCATTATGTCAATTTTACACTGATATATTACTTCTCTTATTTCATCAATATTTTTTAACAGTGACAAACAATTCAAATGTGCAATTTTCATGCCCTTACATGATTCCATATTTTTAAATTGAATAAATGGTAAAGCATTTGTAGGAATGCAGACATCAGCTGATAGAAGCGACGTGGCAGTGACATTTTTCTCAATCATATCATCCTCATCGGCAAAAGGGAGCTCATGGAAAATACATTTCTGACAAATCCAATCATTGTCACTAGAAAACAGATCCATACATTCATTAGAACATTCTAAGTGGCACCATTTTTCACAAATGATACATAACATAGCATTTTGATTATTTTTAACACTTTTATTACAAACTATGCATAGATATTTTATCCTCATATTGTTAACAAGTCTTTATAATAATGAAAACAAGCGATCATGACTTAAATTCGATTGAGATCAGATGCTCTCGTCACTTTCACCTTTCTGTTGTCTTTTGTCAGGGCAAAGATTCTCCCATCGTATGTCCACGTTCTCAGCACATTTTCGAGTTCCCGTGTTTTGTACAATAGATCACTTCGTTCACGGGTTAGATCTTCATGAATGTAAATGTTCGTACCTTTCAGTTTGGATCTTGCCGCATATACATCATGTCGCTTGTTGTACCGGGTGAACTTTACTATGATTGGTTTCGCGGGGCGTCTGCGTTCTCCAGCTCGTTGGTGGACGCGAACCGGTATTCGATGCAATCTGTCCAGGTCATCTGATTGAAGTTCGATGTCCAGTTTTTCTTTCACCAGCTTGATGATGACCTGGTCAGGGTCTTCGTCCGCCGTTTCGTCGATACCATGGAAACGAAGACAGTTCCTCCGGCTATATTGTTCTTGCTCCTCTGCTATTCTCTGGAAAGTATGAACCTCTTTTTTCAAGGTCACGATCTCCTCCTCAAGCTTCAGAATTTGTGCAGTTTTCGCCTGGAGATCGAAGTCGATGGCCTTGTACACCTCCGCAGTGACATTTTCCAAGATGGCGTCAGCGACAGCCTTCACTATAGTAGCAATCACTGTTTCGGACATCAAGGCATTGTGAATTCGCATTTGTAGCTCGTCACACAAAAGAGTTCCATTGTCTGCACAATTTCTTTTAGCATCAGGTGGCACTCTTTAGTATGTACAAGTTCCACCCCCTTTTTTCAGATCTTTCCCCCCCCCCACGCCTCTTCTGTGCCACAGCTTTAAAAATATTTTCCTAAGAGTTCTTAAGTATTTTATCTCCAGGGTACCTTGTATTCAGATGTTAATCCTGCTTAGCCAAGCTGTCCTCTTCTTCAGCTTGGTCACCCAAGCTGTCCTCTTCTTCAGCTCTTGCACAATCTAGTCCAGTAAGATCTTCCTCTTTGGAATCTTGGCCATCTCTGCATCTACCTTCGGAGAGGAGTTTTATGCCCCGCCAAGGAGGGGGAATGTGCATCCCCTCAACTCAGCTGGCATTCTCTACTTTCTCCACCACCTATACAGGGTGGCTTTGGCCCCAAATCAGGTAGATCGGGGCCCTCCAGTGGCGAGCACAAATCAAAACTGCAGATGGTCGCAGATTCGGTCTATCACCGAGGAAGACTAACTGGAAGTCCTGTCTGTGATAGCTTGAGGCAGCTCTGCTGGGCTCTTCTGTATTTGAACAGGCCTGGCTGTCCTTTATATTACTTTATATATGTTATTCCACTAAAATATGTACAATATATATTTCTTACTCCAAATATGTTTCCCTTTTACATTTTATCATGCATATTTTACATTTTATTATCCTATTGTAATATTTCATATTCTTTATTTATTTTTATACCTATTATTTAACCAATTGCATTCTAAATCAAATAGTATTCAGTTTCTTCTCGATCTTTTATTTCCATTGTCAGTCTATTCATCTCGGCACACTCTAACACTTTCTTTATCACACTTTTCTCAGACAGTATAGTGCCATTTCTCCAATTTTGCTTAGAAATGATTCTGGCTGCTGATATTAAGTGTAGCATTAGATATTGTGGGTTTTTTTGTCATATTTTCCTGTTATTATGCCCAGTAAGAATATCTATGGTTTTAGCTCTACTTGTTGTTTGGTTATTTCCTCTATCCACTTTCTTATCCTTATCCAATATTTTTTTTACTACTGAGCATGTTCACCAAATATGATAATATGTTCCTTGAGTCTGTTTACATTTCCAGCATTCTGGTGATCTATTTGAAAACATTTTTGCTAGTCTCACTTGGGGTAGATGCCATCTGTAAAACATTTTATATTTATTTTCTCTGTACGCTGCTGACATTGTTAATTTGTAATTCCCCCCCACACACAATTTTTCCCAATTTTCTAGTTCTGTTAGGGTAGCCAATTTTTTTTTGCCTTTACTTTCCTTTACTGTCTCTTCTTCCATTTTGAATCTCAATAAATAGTTGTATAGTTTTTTTAATCAATTTTTCCTCTGGTCCCTGCAATATCTTGTCTAATTCTAGTGGCTCCCTATAAAACCCAGGGAATGGGGTTTCGGTGGACCATGGTGATTATGGGTCTCAGGGAAGAAGATTCCCTACATTTCCTCTTAAAATGTCCTCCTTTCCTGCATTGAAAACAATGCTGGCAGTTCTTTCTCTGGCATCCCTTGTCTCTGCATTAAATTCACCTTTACCACTAATCTTAGATCTGATAGTCAGGGTACTTCTGATCATTTTGTAGGGCTGCAAATATTTTCAGATCTTCCCCTTTTTCCATCCTTTCTGCTTTCGTTTTCCTTCTCCTGGATGTCACCCAGATATATGAATACACCTTTATATAAATGCTGATGCAAGACCTCCTTATTTAATTGCATAAACACCTCCGGAGCTCCTTGCAGACCAAACTGCATTAGTCTAAATTGATACGTTCCTAGGGCAGTGATGGTGAACCTTTTGGGCTCCGGGTGCCCAAAGGGTGCACGCAGGCATGTGCATGCATACTCAAAATTCAAGGCACTCCCCACATGTGCACAGCCCCCATGCATACACATATATCTCATGCATGCCCTGCATGCATGTGCATATATCCCTCGCATGCACACCTGCCCCCTGCACATGCAGCCCACCCCCTATGCATGCATGGCCTGCTGGCCAGTGGGAGGCACATGCACATGTATGGTGAGCTGAGCTGGGGCGATGGTGCATGTTCTCACAGAGAAGGCTCTGCATGCTACCTGTGGCACACATGCCATAGGTTCACCATCATGGGCCTGTACTATGTTATCATTTATTGGTAGTCTTCATCCTCTAAAGCAGTACTCAGCAAAGTGATTGTCGCACTCCCATCCCATGCATCACCTAGCCATCATATATTTCCAGATCTTGCAAAGGATTAGCAACTTTAGACAAAATGTAGCCAGATCTGGACAGTGCTGCTAAAGGACATTAACAGTGCTTGGTTAGGGTTTGTTTGACATGGTGCTGCTGTGATGATGTCAGTCGGTGTAGGGAGCCATGATAATGCAAACTCCGGAGCTGAATAGAATGCTGGAGTTGGACAGACGGGGCTTGGACTGCCAGGCAACTAATGGCATGGGACACTCACACTGGTGGAGGGATGGTGACAAGTATTCCAGGTCATGGGTGATTTTGCATAGGGATAACAGTGATGGGTTGTTAATAATATAGTACTAAATCAATAATACAAGGGGTTTAATGACAGCTACGGATGTTGGCTTGTTGGGAGAGCTCTGGATGTTGAAAAGGGGTAATTATGTATATGGGATAAATACACCTCTGAGCTGGTGAAGGCTCAGAGCTGACTTTGAAAGTGTATCTTCGTTGTTTCTTGTTGTCACTGACTGCAAAAGAATAAATACCATTTTGCCAGCTTGACGGAAGTGCTTGGTGTTTATCATCTCTTTGGCACAGTTGACCCAAAGAGCAGCTGAGAGTAAAGTCACCTCCTACCTTATCTCCATTTTCATTTGTTGGTTATGAGAAGATGGCTGAAGGGACTGATATAGTGGCAAGACTGTTGGATCCAGCGGAGGAGGGAGTTTAGGTTGGTCCAGACAATGATAGAATAGGTGAGATCAGCACAAACCAACCAGATGATGATGTTCAATCATTGGTAGGATCCAAAGTTTTGAAGGTAGGATGTGAAGAGGCTGTGGTGGATTCACAATTGGTTGTGAGACCAAAGATCTGGAAAGGGAGAAGGACTGAACTTGGGTTGCATGATGAAGTAGGCATGAAGGTTACACAAAAGAAGCCTCCTACATTTTTACCCTTGCCTTCTGTACAGTTTGATAAATGAAGGGAATGCTGGATAACTGAAGACGATGAATAGAGTACCTCCACTGCTAGTTTGGGAGCTTGTACTTTGAAGTTGCTATGCTTGAAGTATGGGGAGTTGAGCATACAAGAACCAACAACTAGAAGTACTTGAGAAAGCCGTTAGGGTTGTTGCAGACTGTATATGAACCTTGTCATCTATGGCAGGATATTGCCATGGATTTTATTGTGAAACTCCCAAACAGTAAAGGGTACACAGTAATTTGGACTATAATAGACCTATTTTAGAAACAGGCCCATTTTGTTTCATGTTCAGGATTGTCCTTGGCCCGAAAATAAGCAGGTTTATTTGTTCGACAATTTTATCGACTGCATGGTATACCATGGCGCATAATATCAGATAGAGGGGTTCAATTTACTATACGGTTTTGGCGGGCATTTGTCCACCTTTTGGGGATGTCTCAGGGCCTTAGTTCAGCTTACCATCCCAGCACTAATGGGGCTTCTGAAAGAAGCAATGCAATGATTGAATGATATTTAAGGTCTTATATTTTATACCAACAACAAAATTGGGCTGATTTACTGCTGTTTGAAGAAGTAGCCTATAATAACGCACTACATGAAAGTTCAGGCTACAGCCCATTCCAAGTAGTCAATGGAATTGAATTTGTTCCTATCCCCGAGTTACAATGTGGAACGGACAAGCCTGTTGGTTTGAAAACATGGACTTGCACGGTACAGGAATGTTGGACAAACATGAAGAAAGCTTTGGAAAAGTTGTCACAAGAATACAAAAGACAAACAAATAAAAAGAGGCATAATCATAGGCCATTTATAGTTGGTGACCAAGTTTATCTATCAACTAAATATATAAAATCAAAGTTAAATAATCAGAAATTAGGACCTAAATATATTGGTCCGTTCAGAATAACAAAAGTTATCAATCCAGTTGCAGTACAGTTAAAACTGCCTGCAATATGAGGTCAAATACATCCTGTTTTCCGTGTGAGTTAGTTGAAACCTCTTGAACTTGCCGACAAACCCCTATCTATGATTTCTTAGTCAACTATGAGAACAGATCAATATGAAATAGATAAAATACTTGATTCACGTGTTAGAAGGAAAACACTTCAATATTTGGTCCATTGGAAGGAATAACCTGAATCTGAGGCATGTTGGGTGAAAAACACAGAGATGTGTGCAGATAGACTAAAAGATGTTTTCATATGCAATATCCTGAGAAACCCAAAGGGGAGGAATGAATGGTGTTCTAATTTGTTATTGTCTTTCAGGCTGACTCTTGGTAGAGGGGGCTGCCTGTCGCACTCCCATCCCATGCAACACCTAGCCATCATACCATTTTGGATCATGCGAAGGTTTACCACCTTTAGACAAAACGTAGCCAGCAAAAGCTTCGATCTGGACAGTGCTGCTAAAGGACATTAACGGTGCTTGGTTAGGGTTCGTTTGATGCAGAACTGCTGTAATGATGTCAGTCCGTGTGGGGAGCCATGATAATGCAAACGCCAGAACTGGATAGAACGCCGGAGCTGGATAGATGGGACTTGGATTGCCAGGCAACTAACAGAGTGGGACACTTACACTGGTGGAAGGGTGGTGACAAGTATTCCTGGTCATGGGTGATGTTGCATAGGGATAATGGTGATGGGTTGTTAATAATATAGAACTAAATTGGTAATACAAGGGGTTTAATGATAGCTATGGATGTTGGCTTGTTGGGAGAGCTCTGGATATTGAAGGAGGGTAATTATGCATATGGGATAAAAACAACTCTGAACTGGTGAAGGCTCAGAGCTGACTTTGAAAGTATCTTTATTGTTTCTTGTTGTCACTGACTGCAAAAGAATAAATACCATTTTGCCAGCTTGATGGAAGTGCTTGGTGTTTATCATCTCTTTGGCACAGTTGACCCAAAGAGCAGCTGAGAGTGATGACAACATAGGAATGGACTTCCCTATCAAAGGATGAATTTATCTGATTATGAGACCACCATGAAGAGGAACCTTAGAAAACTATGTGAGAAGACATTTGAATAGTCTTCAACTTATGACCACAACTGAGCACAGAATTTCCATGGCTAAGTGAGACATTTGTTGAGTGAGTTTCCCCCCATTTCTCAGCATAGTTGTTATATGTTGAATCACTACAGTTGTTAAGTTAGCAACATGGTTGTTAAATGACTCCGGCTTCCCCATTGACTTTGTTTGTCAGAGGCTCATAAAAAGAGATTCCCATGATCCTGGGGACACTGCAACCATCATAAATATGAGTCAGCTGTCAAACATCTGAATTTTACTCATGTGGCCATGGGGATGCAGTAATGGTCATAAATGTCTTTTTTTCAGTGCCGTTGTAACTTTGGTCACTAAATGAACTGTTGCAAGTCGAGGATTACTTGTAATGCAACATGTCCTGTGGCACATTGTATCTTTTCTTTTATTTAAACTGAGAGCATTTACACCAAGCCATATTCCTTGTGTGTCCAACTTGACCAATAAATAATTCTTTCTTTCTATCTATCTATCTATCTATCTATCTATCTATCTATCTATCTATCTATCTATCTATCTATCTATCTATCGATCTATCGATCTATCGATCTATCGATCTATCGATCTATCTGTCTGTCTGTCTACTACATGAGGTAGAAATTGCTTGAAAACTTTCGAAAGAAAGGATCTGAATTTTTTTAACGGTAGGAAATATGCATCTCAATTAAAGTCTTGAAAGAAAATTCCCCAAGGTGAGAAGTATATTCCTTGGAGTAATGAAAATACTTCTCTCTAAGTTAATTCATTCACTTGTGCTTGCATATACACACATTCAGTGGAATGGCCATTGCTTTGGGAAGAAGCTGCTTTCCTTTTTAGCAGATACATTCTTGATTTTTTTGCTTCAAAATACAAACTTCTCCAAAGTTTGGATTGCTTTGACCGGAAATCTATAATCCTGAACAATAGACCTGTTAAAGGGTAAAGAAGCATCAAGGAAAAGAGTCAGGTACTTCTTTTTAAAGCCTTGTCTTCTTGTGTTTTTCTGAAATTTAATTTCTCTACTGTTAATTGAATCACAGAATGAAAAGAATAACTGAATGGTAAGCAAAGAGATACTAGTCCCTTTGAAGATAAGGATGTATCTTAATCTGTGTTTGATTCTGGGGGCATTTTGAAATGTAATGTGCAAACATTTTAGTATCACTCACAGAATACAAAGGCATGATATTTCTAGTCAATACGGAATCATCCCTGCCATTTCTATAATATATAGATCACACTGTGTTTGGAGTCCAGCCTCTTATTTATCTTTAGGCGTGGAAATACATTTTTGTAGCAAAGAATCTTTTCATAAAACAATCAAACTGAATAAAATCTCAGCAGCAGTAAAATAAAGAAATACTTCCTATGAAGTTTAGACTGAGTTATGATTATTGAGCTGTTGACAAATAAATGTTATGCATGTAGGTCTTATTATCCAGCAGCTGGGCTGCAACAAAGAGCCTTTCCCAGATGCTGAGTTGAAATGATTGACACCCATTCTGGGTCAATAGAAAAATAGGAGGCGATGTTGCCAGATGACTATGTTTCCAGTATCTATCTCTTTTGGAAAAACATCTGCCAATCTCTGAAGTAAGAATGGATCAGATCTGGTTGCAGGAGTCTATCCATTTTCTCTAGACTTTTTCCTGGGCCCCTCACATATAATATTTCAGCCTTTCATGACATTTCACTCTCACACCATGTGATGTGGAGTCATTGTTTTGTATTGTTTGCTTGCTATTTGTCTGTTGACAAGATTTTTATGACCCTGCAAGAAGGATTAGGGGGTGACATGATAGCAGTATAAAGAACTAATTTCTTTTCAAACTTCGTTTCAAATGGCTTTTACCTGAAATATTAGGCTGAACTTTTGAGATAGTTTTGCTGGCTTGTTTAATTGTTGGATGCATTTATTAGAGAGTGCAGATTTCTAACTGATCTTTCTCCTTTCTGCAGCAACATTCAAGTGGATGTATCAAAATATGCATGATGGTAGGTGCATGTTGCAACAGAAGCATTTTGCCTATGCATACCAAAGGGATAGGGCTGCAGTTGTGACACTGTCCCTCAGGCTGCAATTGTGACATCTGTCCCTATGGATATCCATGTTCTTTTGCTAAACAACTTCAAAAAGTACTCCAAGTTTTTAATAAGGTGACTTTTTTGAAATATTGAGATTCTTTTTCAGAATCACCCCACTAGTTTCAGAAAAACAGTATAGTACAAAAGGAATTGAAAAAAGGATCACAGTAAAGAGTAGTGGATGATAAATATTACATTGGCAGCAAATACCACCTTGGAGAAAGCTGGTACAAGATGTTTTATCAGTGATGTATTATTCCAGGACTGATTGCTAAAATAGATAATTATTCTTTCAAAATAGTTGGAAATTCAATAATTAGGCTAGATCATTGTTTCATAATTGGTAATAATGCTGTAAAGCCCAACAATTCTGGAAGATTATCTACAATAGACTGAAACAAATTCTAAAAGCTGAATTGTTTTCCCATCCAATCTTTTTACTATTATATATTACCAAACTCCATATTCCAACAAAACACACTAAATTGATTGAAATGTGTTTGAATATTAGTAGCCCAGGTTGATAATTAGGATGTTTGGTTTGAGCTCTGAGCTTGGCAATTGGGTTGCAAACATTTCATCATCCTTCTAGGAGACATCATCAGTGCATTTGAGTTGTGTTCATCTATCAGAACACAGGTTTTTAAATACCTTTTTATGAAATGTAAATTAGTCTGACTGCTGTTCTGATATTTTTGAGTCACAGTCTGATTTTGGACTGTTTGGTTGGCTGGTGGTGTTGCTGGGCTATAGTTAAGTATCGTCTATGACGCTATGTGATGAAGATGAGAATTAGAGTTGCTTTATAAAGAGGAACTATACAGATACAGATTAACAGAGTTGGAAGGGACCTTATAGATCATCTAGTCCAACCCCCACCCAAGCAGGACACCCTACACTATTTCTGACAAGATTTTGTGTTAGGTTTGTGTTTTTTTCTATGAGTGACATGTTTCCGTCTGTTCTTTTCTTCCTTTAAGGGTCAATTCTTTTAGTTGTTTGGTCATTATTATGTTCAATTTGGGCACATTTTTCTTGTGAGGTTTGGGGTTTTTCATTTTGTAGGTTGAGTTTCAGAGTAGTTAGAGTTTCCTATAGACCTTTTACTTTTTCTTCTACTAATTCAATTAGTTTACATTTTGTACATACATAGTTTGGGTCTCCTATGGGCATAAGCATGAACATGGAACATGTTTTGCAGATCACAATAGTACCAGTTTCTTTTTCCATGAGTGGATTAAATTTTTTTGTGAAACTGTGGATTTTTAAGATGGAAAAATGTCCAATTCAGAAATGTGATATTTTGACAGATCATTTAAAAATTGCAAAAATTAGGGGGAAATGTCTACTTTAAAAATTTAGCAGTTTATTTAAAATGTCAAATTTAAAATTTGTCAGTGTTGAGTGGGGCTTAAATGCAAGGTTCGTTCTTATCCTGTAATGGAATATTTTATAATTATCCCTTTCCTCCTTGCTTTCTTGTAAAATTTTTCGATCCCTTTCTACTCTATCTTTATACCTTCTGTACTTGCTTTTGTCTGCTTGGCTTTGATTTTTTTGCCTTGTATTCTGTAGTAGTAGTTTTTTTTTTTTTTTAAATCNTTTTTTTTTTTTTTTTAATCCTCTCTTCCTATTTGCTTTTCACCTGCCAGATATTCAGCTTTCCCTGCTTTTCTCAGTTCATATCGTTGGTCTGCCATGCTGTTCCATTGCTGTTCGCAGTCACCAGTCCACTGGTCTGCTGTGCTACAATGCTTCAACACCAATGAAAGCCTCTAATTCGACCGTTGCTCCACCTCTGTGCTCAGAGGTGGTATTCAGCAGGTTCTGACCAGTTCTGGAGAACTGGTAGCAGAAACTTTGAGTAGTTCGGAGAACCGGCAAATACCACCTCTGACTGGAGATTTTACAGTATCCTTCCCCTACCATGCCCACCAAGCCATGGCCACAGAACCGGTAGTAAAAAAATTTGAATCCCACCACTGTCTGTGCTGTTCTCAGGCTCCAGTTTGTTCTACTGCCCCTTGCTGCTGGCTCTCCTCCCTGCTGCACTGTCACTGCTCTTTACTCCTCAGCCACATGACTCCTGTTTACTGGTCTGTTGCACCAGTATGCTGCTTCCACCAGCAAGCAGGACCACCTAGATCAGTGGTAGTCAGTTTGGTCCCCACCGCCCATTGGTGGGCATTCCAGCTTTCATGGTGGGTGGTAGGGGTTTTGTCCCCTACTTTATCAATCACCATTACTGTGGAACTGGTGGGTAGTTAGAGAAAATTTTACAACTAACAGAGATACAAAAGTGGGCGGTAGGTATAAAAAGGTTGACTACCTCTGGCCTAGATGGTCCACGGTAAACTTGCCACTTTTCTTCACAACCGGCTTTCCTCTTCCCTGCTCCACTATCTCACTGGCTCACCTCTTTGTTCTCTGCCAGTTGTTGTGCCTTAAGTTGGTTCACCTCTCTGCCCCATAGCTGATTGTCCTCTCTGCTCTGTAGCTGGCCCCCCTTGCTCACCAGCTCACCTCTTTGTTCTCTGCCAGTTCATTTTGTTGCCTGCAGTCAGTTTGCTTCTCTATTCACCTCACTTCAATGGGCCTCCAGTCTCTTGGGTAGGCCTCTTGGGTGCAGTTGGGCTTCTCTCAGGAGGCAAAGTTCTCTGTAGGTCATTGCCCGTGGTGGCATTTTCCTTCTAATTTCTCCTATCTTTCTTCTTTTCCTTTCTTCATCCTTTTTTCTTTTTCTATGACTTATCTCCATCTCTCCTCCTACTGTTTTATCTTAGTTTAATAACAACTTTTCTCCCTACAATGTAATAATGCTATCTCCATTGTTGCCATCTTGGAAGTTTCAATAAGGGTCTAAAATTCTAAACTGATACAAGACATTTTAATATCCACAACTAAGGTTGTTGTTGCAGGGAAAATAGGGAGAGGAAGGTAGATACGTTCACTGCCTGGAGTTATTTTTGAAAATAATAAAGGTGGAATATAAATAAACAAACAAATATTACTCTAACTTTCTGAAATTTTCTAATGCTTGTAAATCTCTTTTCTGGTTAGGTTTTGCTTTTGAAAACCTTTTCTTCTGTTTTATTTCTTGACTGCTTATTTAAATGCTATAAAGTAGACAATTAAAATATATAGCTAAAGTAGATATAATAGATAACTTCCATTCCCATAAACTCTCTTTTTTAAAATTAGTTTAAATTCGAGCAATGACGGAGGGATGGGAGAAGAGAATATAACACTGTGGACAGAATTTGTGCTAGCTGGACTTCGCCATCTAAAATCACCCATTGTTTTTGTTGGGGTGATTAATTCCATGTTTGTGATTGCTCTGATAGGAAACAGTCTTTTTCTTTTCCTTATTAAAGTGGATTCTCGGATTCACATCCCAATGTACTTTTTCCTGAGTCAATTATCTATCATGGACCTCTGCCAAGTTCATAACTGTTCCCATTATGACTGTGAATTTTGCAACCAATAGCTACGCCATTTCTCTCTATGGGTGTACTCTCCAAATTTTTGTCACCCTGGCATTGGGAGGAGCTGAATGCCTCATCCTGGCTACCATGGCCTATGACAGATATGTGGCAATCTGTAGGCCTCTGCAATTTCCAGTCCTTCTGAGTGGTAAAATATGCTGTATTATGTCATTATGTACCTGGTTTTGGTCTTGTGTGCAAGCATTGGTTTGCTTTCTCTATGTCCTGCCTCTTCCCTACTGCAAGACTAATATTATTATTCAAAATCTCTGTGAGTATCCAGCCCTCTTACAATTGTCTTATTCAGATAATTCTGCCTTTGAAAAGGCAGTATATCTTGGATGTCTCCTGCTTTTTCTCATTCCTATTTCAGTCATCTTTGCATCTTATCTTGCCATCCTCTTGCAAGTCTTGAGGATGACATCCATAGAAAGGAGCTACAAAGCCTTGGGCACCTGCTTGTCCCACTTGTGTGTGGTGGGGTTCTTCTATGGAGCAGCCATTTTGACCCATATGATACCCATTTCCTCCTATTCAACAGAAAAAGCTGTTATTAACTCAGTGTTTACAACTATTTTCCCTCCCATGATTAACCCTTTCATATATAGCCTGAGGAACCAGGATGTTTTAGCTGCATTCAGAAAGGTCATTGCAAAATAGATCCCTGGTAAACCATATTTTATTTATCTATTGGAATTATATCCCACTGGGAGCTTGTATTCTTATGTGTATACATTGCAAGAGGAAAAATTAAATGTCCACTTCATGATTAAATCATTAACAAGGTTAAGAAAAGATGAATATTATCATTGTGATGTCTATGGTTGCTAATTTATTTTTAACAATATCATCGTAATGTTTTACAGGTTGCTTTTTGAAAATAGAACAATTGCCATAGTTCCTGCATAGCTACTTCCTTAATAACTCTGACTAATCAATATCTTGATAAATGATTCTTGCAATTAACTGTTCCAGTCCAGGCCCTTGCCTGAGAAGCTTGATATGACTCTATTGCCAATGTCTGCATTCTCAAAGGCGCAATATTTAATTGTCTAGTAATGGAAAAATCTTGTCTTAACTGATTATGATCTTGGATAAAGAATTTAAAAAAACTTTTATTATGTGTGTGCATTTGTGCATAGTGGAACTCTAAATTGGATTCCAGTGACTCATTTTTTCAGATGTAATATTCCATCCCACTCCCAAAATTCATGCAGGGAGGTAGATTGTACTGAGAGATAAAGAGTCAAATTGACATTTTAAAAAAAAGTAAATTACAAGGAGAATGCTTAAGCATTGGGTTATTTATCCAATTGTCTGCAAATTGTGGGTACAAAATTAGGATGTCCAAACAATTAATAACTACCCCATCCAGAGTCATTTTATAGAGGATATGAATGGCATAAAAATTAATAAAAATTAATAATAAAACTGCTTTGTCAGAATTACTTTTGTACCATTGCATATTTAACAAAGAATAGCTCATAATTCCTTCCTCTTACACTAATAGAAGGAAATACTTGTTGGAGGCAACAAAAAGTTTAACATATGCTTTTCGAGATAAGATTAATAAGATTCAATTTTGTCACTGTGCTAAGTTTTACAGTACATTTCCATTACATTCTACGTGAGTTCTTAGACACAACCCAGTGAAATAAAGAAGGAATGAACAGAAATTGCTTTTTGACTTTCTGCATCAAAAACTGGTCAGTGTTTTTATCAGTGTGATTTTCTTCATGTTTTCATCACTCTGTTTGGAAACAGCCTCCTTTTCTTTTTAATCAAAATAGTTATTTAGATGTTAAATGTATTTTTAATTCCATCAAATGTACATCGTGGACTTTAGTCAGGGCCTTGCAGTCATTCCTAAGATTTTTTCATGTGTTTGTAAGAATTAGTTCTGTAGGCCTGAGGGCCACTAATTTACCTGAGGAACTGTTGTTGCCTGGTAAAGTGGCTAACACTGGACAGCAAGAGATCATCACAATGTGTGACAGCTTTACAGAATATGAAGTCTTCTTCAAAGGCAACCCCAGTCAAAATGAATTTCAATGGTCTAAGAGATAAAAATGGGGTAATTGTTATTGTTTTCACAGTCTCCTGTTCCAGGAAAAGAGACAACCAGTAGATCTAACAAAGATGGCCCAAAGAGATGGCACAGTGGTTAGAATGCACTATTGCAGGCAAACTCTGCCCACAGTTTGAAGTTCTCTCTGGCTCAAAGTTGACTCCATCCTTCCGAGGTTGGTAAAATGGGGACCCAGGTTGTTGGGGGCAGTATGCTGAAACTGTAAAGTGCCCAGAGGATGCTGTAAAATATTATAGGGCAATTTTTAAGTTTAAGAGTTTAAGTATATACTGCCAGCAGAAGCCAGGAACACAGGAGAAAGTCCCAGATTGCATAACAACTGTTCTGTTCGGAAATAAGGTACGCGAGACCGGGGTCTAACAAACAGCTCTTTATTAAACAGTAAAGTAACTGGTAACAGAACATTGGCTCAAGATGTGGCAGCCCTTCTTATAGAGGCTTGCTCGCAGCTTATGGCCAATGACAGTTGTTTGAGTGCTCCCGCCGTTCGGCAGGCCAATCGGAATGGCACTTAAGTAACCAATCTGAGAACGGCCTTTTCGGCCAATCAGATTGAGGTATTTGGAGTCTACCAAGTTCTATACACAACAACAATTCCTATAGGAAATAAGGAATTTGTGATATAGAAAATATTTTCCATAATACTCGTAAGTACACTAAAATTAACTAGTTGAGGATTAAATGAAACATCTGCATCTTTTCCTGGTTTCATGTGGCTATCCTTCAGAGCGACTGCAACATTCTTGCAAAAGATGGGATGCTAAATGATGCTGTGTGCATATTCATGGGAATTCTGAATCACAATCAGAAGAATAGGGGGTCAGCCTATTCTCTAAAGCACCTGAAGGCAGAACAAGAAGCAATGGATTGAAACTAATTGAGGAGAGAACCAACCTAGAAATAAGGAGAAATTTCCTGACAGAACAATTAACTCATTGAACTGCTTGCCTTCAGAAGCTGTGAGCAGGGTGATTCAAATTTTTAACAACCAGTTCGTTGGGCGTGCTTAGGGTGGTGGAGTGTGCTTGTGCGTTAAGGTCCCACCCGGATGGACATGGTTTGGTGGTCATGTTATTAGTGGGTGTGGCCAACTTCCAAGTATCGACTCACACGAGGCAAATGCAATCTCCTCTCTGGCCTTGCATGACTGCTGACAGGTTGTTGGATTCTACCAGTTTGCACCAGATTCTCTAGAACCGGTGTTCACATTCTAAAATAGTTTCGAGAGAACAGGTTATTAGAAAAAATTACTGCCCTAATCCTGTAAGGAAGCAGGAAGGAAACATTCTGGTGTTTGCTTACAGAACTGCTTCTCGTTAACCCTCATTACATTCTGCAGCCGACTAGACTTCCTGTCTCAGGAACGTCTCTGGAGTTTTTTCCCCCTCCTTTGCTGCGTACTTGGGCTTGTGTGCGATGTGACATTCAAAGTTAACAGAATGCATGAAAAAAAGATGCAAGCTATGAGCCATTTTTACCCACTACGACTCTTGCAGCATCTTCCACAGTCATGAAAGGAGGCCAGCGGCGAGGAGATGGCAATGCCTCAATGTGAGGTGATATTGAGTTGGCCACACCCATCCAATAACGATGACCACCAAGCCATGTCCACCCAGACACGATGAGATGACCCACAACACGCCCAAATCTCTCTCGGTG
>BHFT01002945.1:0-12594 GCA_004320025.1 Laticauda laticaudata
CCAACGGATGGCAAGCTTTTTTGTCCGTTTTACATCCTCTTTGCATCCGTTGGTTCGGTGTGACATGGGCTTTAGAAGGGAGTCCAACATTTCTTGCCTCTTGTCCTCTTTCCCCACCAAAGCAAAAGCATATGCTAACAGAGCCCGGAGATAAATGTGGATCTCTTTTGCTTCAATCACCTTCTCCAGGCAAACTAAAGCATTTTGTACCACAGGATGCTGCAGGGGAGAAAACGTTTAATGGGAGTCAATATAGCAGTATAGAAAGCATATTTATCTCCACCCTATATTACCAGGATCGTGGTCATTTGTAATAAAGCATAAGTGAAAGTTAATCATCATTGAAATTAAATGTTTGAAGAAACTTGCCAGAGTGATCAGAAGGGATAAAATTTAAAAAATGTGATTGTAAGAGAAAGAAATGGAATAGATCAAATATTAAACTATATGCAAAAGTAGCAAGATAAGTGATCATTTAGAGAGAATGTCTTGAGATTCTACCTAAACCATAGAAGCATATACAAAAGCCAAAGAATATGAGGCAGACCCAGAAGATGGACAGACAACATCAAAGTCACACAACAATAGCATCAAATAACAGTGATTTAGGCCACCAAAAATGCAAGAATCAGAATTTTGAAAAAAAAAAAATCTCCTTTGACACTTGAAATGATGGAGGAGGAAGAGGAGGAGGAAGGTTCCTGAAGAGGAGATTGTGAAGAAACTCAGGACCTTGGAAAAGCCCTCTGATCAAATTGGCTTTATTATTCATTTAAGTTGTTAAACAGTCTTCACAACAATACACCAACAAGCAAGCTGATGGTCTAATAGATGCAAGCCAGTTGTTATTTTCTTCCTCCAAGGAAAAGAAAGAACTCAGAAGCTAAGGATAAACAAAGAGCACAGAAATGTCACCCCTTGAGCTGCTCATCTTGGTATTTCTGCTGCCTCGGCCACTATCAGCTATTTGCTCTTCCTACATTCTCCTGTGTTTTTGGAACAAGGCTTAGCAATTCCTCCCTCGGTGAGGTCCAAGATGGGAATGCTGGTGGGTCAATTATGAGAGGAAGAGGAGCACGGCAAATCAAGATTGTTAGGGATAACATTGTTTTTACCCTAACTGGTTTAGGTAAAATAATAAATAACTAATCCTGGTTAGTTGTTAAGTGTCTGTAACTTAACTGTGGGAACGTGGTTAGGGAGTGTTATGAAACTCTAAAGAAGCAAGCCTGCAGCGTGCTCGCTCTCGTGGCTTTGTTTGCAATCCTTGATCACTGCTGGAAGACTGCATGTTACTCAAGACGGGAGAGAGAACAAAGGATGATTTGTAAGTGAAACTGACCCTAGGATATTCTACATGACTTTGCGCTACCTGATATCCTGAATGGACTGACTAAATGCATACATGACTAATTGGACTGTTTTTTTGACTATGCTATATAAATGGAATAAATATAATCTTGATAACACAGCGTATAGTGTTTTTTTTACTGTATGTAATAAACATCACAGCTTAGCTCACTCATTTATCTGTGTGCCTATCTGACTTACCTGCACATTCTGTTTTGCTTGTCTTCCCTAACCCTGGTTTGGGGACCCAGGCTAACATGGTTATCGGCCAGAGGTCAAAGTCAGTTTAACTAGGGATAAAACAGATTATATGTAAAGGTGAGAAGTTTGGTTGTTGTTATATCATTACAGTAAACCAGACAGCTGTTGTTTTTTAATTATAGTTTATAAACATACTATGAAAACATGGCACCAGTCAAATCTAACAAAGTTTTGTCTCTTAATATCCAAGCTGGATGGAACAAACTATGTAATCATAGATCTACAAAATGTAGTCTACTTCTACAGTGAGGTCTGTGGAACTTAATTGAAAAATCCACCAACGTAGAAGAATGGGATCCAAAGGGATTGAGGTAAGACAGACTAAAAGATAGAAGAATTATGCATAAAATCAACAAGCCAGTTGCATAATTGGGTAACATTAACTGATCAACACTTGTTTAATATTCCACGAGAGAAGACGGCTCTCATCGGATGGTGGCAGAAAGCTAAAGAAGATTATGTTCGAGATAATGTTAGTGCTGCACATAAATCTAAACACGGAAGCTTTTCCAGGACGCATCTCCAAACAATGGTGATATGCCTGAGTCAATTTAAAAACTAGAAAAACATTTTATCAAGAACTGCAGCCGAGAAAGAGCTTATTTTCTCTGAGCTACATCAAGTCTAACATATTCTAATCTTCCCTGATGAAATTATGATAACTACGTACTTCACCTTGAAATTTTGCCAAAGGAAAGTTTAACCTTTAAACTGATCATAATGGCAGATTGAATTGAGAGGCCAGAAGAAGGCTTGAAGAGAATGAATTTAGAAAGGAGCCAACCTCAAAAGAATGATAATGAATCTCCTAACTGCATACGCATTAAAAGTTTTTAATTTGTGGCGGAAGAGGACATTTGGCAAGATTTTGTAAAAAGGAAAGCGCCAGAGACGCTGGCCAGAATACTAAAAGATCAAAAGATAAATTAAAAAGTTTAGAGTTAGCCAAATGTAAATACTAACGGGAGCTGTAAAAAATAATTTATGGGTGGTGACAGTGGAGCATCCATTGTTATTACAATGATAAGAAAAATTTTATTAAAATGTCCCAGAGTAACACAGATATCGTTAGCCAATGGCTGGAAACTGAAGCTAAAGTCAAGGTCTAGCAATTGCTTTTATAAAAGGTGTAAAAATGTATATGTCCACAACTTAAGTTAAATTTTAAATTTCAGTTAGAATTTTGGTTAAACTAGGATATTGTAGTTTACATTTAGGGGAGATAATGCATAATTTTTTTGAAACAGGAAGATTAAGAGAATTATTGCATCTTTAAGAGGTGAATTATATGTGTTAAATGATGATGGTTTAAAGGTGGCTAAACGACAATTTATGAAAATAAGAAAACCTATGACGATGATTCACACTTGTTACATCGAAGGCTAGGGCACTTTAACATTTTAAAATGCTTAAGAAAACTGTGTAGAAATTATCTAAGGGAATAAGTTTTTGAAATTCTGTAATAGGTATTTGCAATGTAATGCCTGTATAAAGTAAGAGCAGGGTATTACCAGCTAATAGGTGAACGGGATTATCTATACTAAAAGAGCCTTTTAGAAGAGTATTTCCTGATGTTAAGTAGGCTCCGAAAAAACCAAGTGGTAGGAGGGGCTCGTTACATACTAAGTATAATGGACACTATTCTAGATATGGGGTTTTGCTATTTAAATGAAGAGCAAACTGAACATATCATAATCTCTTTACTTGGATTAAATTCGCAAAAGAAAAACTAAAAAGAAAATTAGTTAACTCTTATAACAGATAATGGTACGAATTTACAAATAATAAATTCCAGAACAACTAAGAATGTTGATATTCAACTAAAATGTCTGGCACCATATAGGCCACAACATAATGCCTTTATAGAGAGAAGAGGCCAACCCAAAAATTAAAACATTTCAAAATCGGCACAACTAGATGTCTGATTTCCAGGATTTAACATGACAATTTAGGGGAGAAGCATAATGTGTGTAATCATTACTTAAATAAATGTGTTTATTTCAAGCACAGTGAATTACATTCACACTGTGGCTGTACAAAACCTTGATTTAAGTTACATGGCCACATGGAGCACACAGCAGTGGGTGCATATCCCCTAACACTAGACACAAAGGACAGACATAGAGCTAAAAGATTAATTTTTGTAGGATAATACATCTAATCATAGATCTTATAGACTTTGGAACCGGTACAATCTAGAAGTTTACACAGTGCTAGTGCAAGAATTCCTAGAACATGTAGGAATGGACTACGATGGGACAAGATGTATTAAGAAAGTAAATAAATGAACCATACAAAAGGCAGAAAGATCAGATTAGTTATTAAGAAAGAGTCCAATTAGGAAGAAGTACAAAGAAGAGCAAATAGGAACAGAACAACGGGAATAGTTGATCAGGAAGAGGTACCAAAAATCAAGAACAATTAATAGAGGAAAGTCCACCTGTAAAGTCCTATAATACCTAGACGTACTACACGTGTAACTAGACCACCTGATAAGGTATAAGCAAGTATAGTTTTGCAAGTAAACTAAAGTTCCAATAGTGTAGATGAACTTAGAATGGTATCTGCTAAGGATAGGAGAATTGGCAGGCAATGGAAAAAGAACTAAATTATTAAGGTCATGAAAGTTATGAAGATGCCAAATTACCTCCAGGACAAAAATCATTGGTCAATGGATATTTAAAAATAAAAACTGAGATAATGATGGGACTGTTACCTATAAAGCTAGGTTAGTAGCTCAGGGTTTAATCAAAGCTGCATCTATTACGATGAAGTTTTTGCACCAAGCCTTAAGCAACATCTTTTAAGAGCAGCTCAGTGTGGGCAGCTAAGAAAAAGCTATGTATAAAACATTTAGATGTAGAAACTGCTTATCTAATGCACGCATTTGCGCACACTATATATGTTAAGAAAAACCCAATTGGGTGTAAAAGAAATAAGTAAATAAATAATGATTGTTTGGAAACTCAAAAGATCCTTTCGGACTGAAACAATCTGGGTTTGAGTGGAAACCATATATTGTGAAAGAGTTAAACAATATAGGTTTAAATCTGGTTTAGCAGATCTCGTGTGTATTTAAAAGAGAAATAATAGGACGGCTGTTCATTATTGTTATTATTTTAACGATGAGTATTGCTTTTAATTACCCAAGAACTAATAATGAAGCTAATGAGATTATATCATTATTAGCCCAAGAGGTAAAGGTAAACATTTGGGTGAGATTAAAAAGTATATAGATTAGACTATTACCAAAACAAAAATGGTTTTAAGAATATCTCAAGAAGATACATTTGCCAATTAATTAAAACTTATAAGATGGAACTTTGCAAACTGGCAAAGACTCCCATAAGTCAGAAGTTTGCCAAATAATGATAAAAAGTCCAAAATTTGATAAGGATATATCAATCTTGATTGGTACTTAATCATATATAAAGCAATTGGTCCGAGGCAGATATAGCTTATAGTGTCAATCCAGTGGCACTGTTTTAATCAGATACACATCAATGTCATTGGCAAGCAGTAAACGAGGTTGAGTAAGACAATATTAAGGGAACAATGAACATGCACGTTGTATATGAGAACCAAAGGGTGATTTGAGTCCTTAGTGCATATGCAGATGCAAGTTTTGCAACTGATATAAACCTAGAAAATCAACTTCTGGGATGGCTATATTCTTTGGTAAGACACTATAGGGTGGAAAGGTCAATTAGACAACAGCATATTAGCTTATCCACAACTGAAAGCGGATTTCATGTCTGGTCGTTATTATGTAACTTGATTTGATTATGTACACAACAGTTATTGGTAGACCTGGGGAATAACTGTACAGATGCATTATAAGTGTATGAGGATCAACCAAGCAGCTATAAAGTTGCTTAACTAGTATTGCTGTAAAACTAGATCAAGAACACTACTGATGCTAAGGATACCTAAATGTAGAGAATCAGTAAAAAATGGGCTAATTAAATTGGAATACTGCATGAACAGAAAAAACATTGCAGACCAATTTACAAAGCACAAGGATTAATGAAATTTACTGAAAGTTGTAAAAATATGAATTAAGAATGTAAAGGGTTATAAATTATTATTTAACCTAAAGGGGAGAATTTAGGGATACATTGTTTTTACCTCACTGGTTTAGGTAAAATAATAATAACTAATCTGGATTAGTATGTTAAAGTGTCTGTAACTTTAACTGTGGAAAGTGAATTAGGGAGTGGTTATGAAAACTCCTTAAAAGAAGCAAGCCTGCAGCGTGCTCGCTCTCTGGACTTTGTTGATCCTGATTCCTGCTTTGGAAGACTCATTCCTCAACGGGAGAGAGAAAAAGGACTGATTTGTAAGTCGAAACTGACCTAGATCTTCTACTGGACTTTGCCTACCTTGAATATCCCTGAAATGGACTGACTAAATGATACATGCTAATTGGATACTTGTTATTTGACTATGCTATATAATGGAATAAATTAATCTTGATACACAAAAGCGTCATATGTTATTTTTTTACTGTTGTAATAAAATACAAGCTTAGCTCACTCATTTAGCTTGTGGTCTGACTTACGCTGCACATTCTGTTTTGCTTGTCTCCCTAACCCTGGTTGGGGAACCCAGGCTTAACAAAGATTGACAATGGTGCCTCTGTTATTTGCAAAAAGAAGCTTCTTTCCAGTTCACTTAAAAGCAAGTCAAAAAGTCTTCACCCTAATTTGCTGAAAGACAACATGGTCCTAAAGTGAAAGCTGTTGATGTTGTCAACACCCTTTCCCTCTCCTTTCAATAAGTCTTGCTAAAGAAGACTGCTTGGAAGAATTACTTCCAAACACCTTGCTTGGAAGAATTACTTTGGTGGAGTCAGCTGCCAAGAGTCAGAGAGCTGGCCATTAGAAGCCAAATCTGAAGAAACAAGTTAGGGGAGAATTGATTGTCTTATTATGAACTCATGGCATTGTTACAGTAGCCAGGAGACCACAATATTATTGTAGAGTAGTTGTTTGATGTGCCGAGGTACAGCCCTGTTATAGGACACACTTGCGTGCTTCCCAAGGTGCACCACAGGAGGGTGAGCTGACTTCGTATCAAAGAGAAAGGTGAGTGGTTCTTTCTGCAGCATCACCCAAGCCCCCCTCCCTTCCCGGAGCTGCCTCACAAATTGGCACTCAAACTGAAAAGGTTTATAGCTATCAGGAATCTGATTGCCTGCACAGAGCACCAATTTGCCTCCTCATCAAAGTAGTACCTATTTATGTACTTGTATAAAACATGCTTTTGAATTGTTAGGTGACAGAAGCTAAAGCAAGTGACAGGAGCTCATCCTGCCACATAGTGCTTCAGCTCAAACCACCGGAACTGAGACCATCTCTGACATTAAGCCACTGAGCCACCATGCCTCTTAATTGATTGGAGAGAGAAAAGGACAGAATTGATTGGAGAAGAGGAGGGATAAGGAAGAGGTCATTGGGCTTATTCAACTTGTACAGTTACATTTTGGGTTCACCAGACTGTGACATGACTTTGCACATGCCATGAAGCTGGTCAGATGTGGTCTATTTCATTAACCTAAATGATTGTGAACTACATGACCAAGTGGGAACTTGAACATGGGTTTCCTCACTGCTAGTTTACTGCAATCATGGCTGCACTTTGCACACTTACAATGGGAGGTAGTGGCACTTCCAGCAAAGAAATGGTGATATAAGTTGAAAGAGTAGTCTTGTCATCAACTCCCCCCTGCAGGAGAGAGAGATATATCAGCTGCACGATTATACAAAGAACTTCCACTATTTCTATCATCCGTCCAATCTTTTCAAATTTGTATTATATCTTCCTCACAAAGAAACATGGAGTTGTGGGAACTGACAAGGAGGCAACTAGACTATCTTGTCTTTTCTTTTGAAGATGTTTCACTTCTCATCCAAGAAACTTCCTCAGCTCTGAATGGTTGGTGGGGAATGGAAGGATTTACAGACAGCTAGTCATCTGAATTATTTTAGATGTCAGTGTTCCAAAGAAACTCCTTATTTCATAAGAATTTATTGAAGAAGCAAATATGGCTAAGTAAATATCTAAGTAAAATATGGCTTCCAAGGCTGACACCGTGGTGGCCATGTCCACCGTGGACACACCCACTCATCAACTGGGCAGAAAAACAGTTGTTAAATTAATTGAAGCCCATCCCTGAGTGAGTCATCGAGGCCACTAGGTTTATCTGTGTCATCAGGATCACCTGAATAATGCAAATGTGTGTGGAGCTTTCTTAGCTGCAGGATGTTTTTTGCCCTGTGTGCCTTTTCTGCTGAAGGCAGGTGTAGGCTATTGAGGATGAGTCTGTGCTGTCTGCATCTCAAATTGAAGCACAAATGGTTCCTGTATTCTGCAATTTTTCTGGAAATCCGTTCATTCTCCCACACTATTCAAAGGGTGTTCATCCCAAAATGCATAGCTAAATGTCTGTGTCTTCAAACAAAAAGAAGAAAATTCAATTGCCTCCTGAAAAAGCACCCTTGGGCACTTCTGTGTCAGTTTTTCATGTAAAACTTTAAATCCTGACTGCTGAATATTCACGAGTCTTTCTGTTTTGTCAATGTTGTCCTTGTTCATTAACAGAAAGACAACACATATTTTCTTCCAGATAAGAAATCCAGAGTAATTCCCAATCATTCTCTATGTGGCCAAACCAACTCAATCTGCCTGTATCTTCAATTCACATTCCTTCTTGAGCTCAAGTTGTTTAATGACAGTCCAAAGTTACAACAGGCTTGGAATAAACTAGCTTTCAATGCATCCTCAAAAGTATGACTCTCACACCATTCATGAACACAGTTTGGGCACTTGGCAACTGGCTTGCATTTAGGACAGTTGCATAGTCCTGTTGTGATCATAATCTGCAACCTTCCTGGCCAGTTTTCGACAAAAAAAAGTGAATTGGGGTAACCAGATTCACTTTACAACCATGGTGATTCGTTTAACAAGTGGCGTAAAAATGGTCATAAAATCAGGTTGGCCATGTGATGACTTACATAGCGACTATATCATTTAGAGTCCCAAATCGTAACCCCTATTGTGGTCATAAATCGAGGACTACCTATAATCCCAATATACTCTACTCTCATTTCCAAAGACATATCTCCGTTTTCTTTCACCTTCCTCTTGTACCTTGAGGTTATTGTTAAAAAGAGATCCAGCGCTCTGAAAGCATCCATCATTCTCCTGCTGCCATGTCAGTGAGTTCTGAGTGTTCTTGATGGTGCTTGTCTTCCACAAAGATTATGGATCTTGCCCGAGCAAAAGATTTCAGCACAAAAGCCGTCAGCCTATAAGACAGCACAGAGCATAGGAGAACCTCATTTTTCTTTTTCTAGTTCCCAAGCTCCTACGATCTTTGGCCATCTTGGGATTGAAGAACCCATTGAAGGAAGGGATCAAGAAAGGAGGACAGCTATAATTGGGCAGTCAAAGCCCCCTTTTTACCAGCAATGTGGTGGTTGCACAGGTATAGACAATTATCTTCACTTTTTAAAAAACCATTCCCGAGTATTCCCCCGCTTGATATGCTTATACCATGTTTCTCTTCAATCCTGCACATGTGCTGGATCCTTGGTAAGGAGGAATAGTCCATTTCCCTGCTGTATAAATTGCATCCTCCCCTTTTTAAAAACATCCCTCAATAAATTCGGGAAGTGTCTCTTGGGGATCACATGAATATGCCTGTGTGATGTTCTTGGCAGCAATATGGCACTGTCTTCCCACTGCCTTCTGGAATGCTGTTTCAACATCCAAGTTTAGCCTAAAGCCATGGGATTTCCTAGTGGCCTCCCATCCAAACACTAAAGGGAACCAACCTTATATTTTGGTGACTTGTGGTCATAAGAGATTTTTTGGGCTGTTTACTTATGGTTCTTTGACAGTTTATTGTTTGGGGTATTGTTTATTTGATTGTTGGTCTGAGGTTGACTTTGGAGTTAATCTATGCTGATCTGAGTGCTGATTACTGGTGGAGAGTTGCTACCAGGCTTTTGGGCTGGTTGATTGTCTCTTTTGCATAATCTATAGATGTTGCTAATGTCTATGTGTCTGTTAATGGCTCATTTGTCAGAGTGCCAGGCTTCTAGAAATTCCCTGGCATTTTTGGACTTGGCCAAGTAAACAGCTCAACCAAAGAATCTCTAGGACCGTCCCTACCCACACAGACAGGCAAGACACCAGAATATAAATGGACAGCAAACTGCACTCCTTACTAGCACTGATGATGTTACCCAGTTAGGGTAATGAAATGTCTGCAAGAAAACAGCCAAGCTCAGAGAGCACCAAGGGCCCCTCATTTCAATCCTGAGCTACAAATGTTCTCCTTTATGGCTCCTGAATTGTTTGAATGTTGATTTGGTTAGTCCATCATTGTAGAAAGTTTGAGAAATGCGACCTTAAGAACAAAGAAATCTTACCAAGTAAGGCTTTCCAAAAGCGCTGTAAGAACCATCATGATGCTTGTAGTTCAGTTGCCTTTGATAGCCTGAAGTAGAAGAGTAAATTTAGAGGCAAGCTGAGAAGCAGGTGCATTTCCAAACCCAACTGAAATATTTACTTCAAGTTTGTGATTCAAGATACAGAAGGATCATGACAGACTTGGAACAGTGGACGCTAGCTAACAAAATGAAATTCAGAGGTGAAAAAAATAAGGTTCTTCATTTAGGCAAGAAAAACAAAATGTACAGGGACAGTATATACAGTTCTAGGCTACATAAACAGGGATAGAATCAAGATTAAGGGTTAATACCATTTTATAATGCCTTGGTAAGGTCACATTTGAAATACTGCATTCAGTTTTGGTTGCCACAATATAAAAAAGATATTGAGATTCTAGACTCTAGAAAGTGTGCAGAGAAGACTGGAGGCTAAAACATAGAAATAATGATTGCTGAAACTTGGTATGTCTAGTTTAATGAAAAAAAGGACTAGGGTTGACATGATAGCAGTGTTTCGATATCTCAGGCTGCCACAAAGAAGAGGGAGTCAACCTATTTTCCAAAGCACCAAAAGACAGGACAAGAATAGATAGAAATTAATCAAGGAGAGAAGCAACATAGAACTAAAGAGAAATTTCCTGACATTTCGAATAATTAATCAGTGGAACAACTTGCCTCCAGAAGTTGTGAATTCTCCAACACTGGAAGTTTTTAAGAAGAGATTGGATAACGATTTGTCTGAAATGGTACAGGATTTCCTGCCTAAGCTGGGGGTTGGACTAGAAGACCTCCAAGTTTCCTCCAAGGACCACTATATTGCTACAGAAATTCATGAAACCAAAGAAAAAAACCTCCTTGAATGCATATGATCAATATAAAAGAAAAAAAGAATGACATGGCCATAAGTGTATATTATAGGCCACCCAATCAAGCAGAAAATATAGATTTCCTTTTTGCCAGTCAATTAACAAACATACGCAGGAAACACACAACAATAGTAATGGGAGACTTCAATTATCCTGATATCAATTGGAAAACTAATTCCTCACCAAATGAGAAATCAAATAAGTTCCTTACCAACCCAGCTGACAACTTTGTTGTCCAAAAGGTAGAGGGTGAAACTAGAGGGATGCACAGCCATACGGACTTAATTCTTACAAACAGAGAAGAAGTGATTTAGATGGATTGAAACTGCAGGAACCTTGGGCTGAGAGTGACCATGTCATACTAGAAATTCAACATAACACAAACACAAGCAAAACCAGGAACATAATTGACCCAGACTCTTGGATTTTAAAGAGCTGATTTCAATAAACTCAGAGAAATTGGAAAGAGATTCCATGGATGAAATCCTAAAGGGGAAAACAAACTCAAGAATCTTGGGAAACTCATAAAAAGTATTGATCATAGAAGCCCAGACAAGCAACAATTACACTGAGAAAGAAAAACAAGAAAATTCAAGAAGAAACCAGGGGTATGGCGACACAAAGATCTCTCTGGCAAATTGAAAGATGAAAAGGACAAGACAAAAAATGGAAAGAGTGGCATGGCAACTAAGGCAGAATATCAGCAGATAACCGAATATGTAAAGACAAAGTCAGAAAGCAAAGGCTCAGAATGAACAAAGAAACTTGCAAACAAGAGTCAAAGCTAATAAAATTTCTTTCAAACATATAATTTAACAAGAAAAAAAATATCAAGAAACAGTTGATCCACTAAAGGAGAGAAAGAGGCAGGGAGAAAGCAGAGCTGTTTAACTCATTCTCTTATTTCATTCTTCAACACAGTGACTAAATTAGTAGACCAGCAAAATACTGCGGACATAATATATTTAGATTTCAACAAGGCATTCGACAAAGTAGACTAGAACCTACTTCTTAGTAAGCTAGAAAAAGGTGGAATAGATAGCACCACTGCTAGATGGACTTGCAACTGACTGGAAAACCGTACTCAACAAGTAGTCATAACTGGATTTAAGTCTACATGGAGGGAAGTAAGCAATGGGGTGCCACAAGGTTCTGTCTTGGCCCAGAAATGTGCAATGAATGGGCTTGAGTTGAAAGGGTGTTGGGCCATTCCTATTGTGGCTTAATGGCTTTTGTCTTGTTTTGGCTATTGGGTGAGTGTATTTGCTTATGAATAGAGCTATCTTTATCTCTAATGTGCTCACATCTGCTGTGTGCTATTAAGAAAATATAGGAACTGATTTCTGCCTCTAAAAACATGTTTCTCCATTTCTTATTTAGGGAGATATAATATTCTACTTCTTCATATTTCCCAAAATGTTTCATTCTTCTGGGAAGAGGGGCCTTCCCACAGGAATCATAACAATTAAATAACCCATTCTTGAGAAGCAGCCAAAACCAGATTACAATAGGAAGGAATGGTCTGGAAGAACCTGGAAAGTCAGAATCTTGAAAGTCTTCTTCTTGCCCAGGGCAACAATCCTTATACTATCTCAGACAATTGGTTGTTCAAACTTTTCTGGGAAATCTCCAGCAATGGACACCCACAACTCCAGGAT